>MU693134.1:92371-133484 GCA_026770625.1 Nicotiana glauca
AAATCCAACCAAAATCATGTTGTAACTAGTAATTGAGAAGTGAAATCTCCATGAAAATACACTTAAAAACTCATCTTAGGTGTGCAATTTCATGCCTTGGTTGAGTTGGGGTGTAGAGAAAGCCCTAAGCTTGAGAGATATATCAAATTCTCTTATTTCCGGTCTTTAGGGGTATTTAGAAGCCTTCCACTAGCGCGGTCACGCTAATATGCGCGTCCAAAAGTAGAATACATCGTGATATGCGCGTCCACAAGCGCGATCGCGCACCTGGGCGCGCTAGTGATACATGCCCAGTAAAATGGTCATAATTTTCTATATACACCTCCAAATGACGAACGGTTTATTGCGTTGGAAAAGAGACTCAAAGTGATTTAATTTGATATGTTGTTAATCACACAACTCCATATATAACTGGAGATATGATCGTCCAAAGTGAGGTCTTACGCGCACTCATCTACAACTTTCGTGTAATATGAAATTTTTCAACTTGGCTTAGACTTAGGCCTCTCCATAGACCCCAATTCACTTCTAATATGACTTATACGCTTATTAACATATCCAATTGATATCCATCATATCATAAATCCTCATTTTCACACAAAATAAAATAATTTAGCCTACCTTGGCACGACGAAATCTTAAATTACTCGGAAAAAAAAATTCCGGGGCCTTACATTCTCCCCCCATAGGATCATTCGTCCTCGAATGAGGATTGAGGTCCATTCACTAGCCATCCTTATGTAACTTCATCTTGTTCACATCATGAAATATATCAATAGCCCCGAATTTGGCTAACTCCATAAATTTCCAAAAATTTCGTGAGAGTTTCCTTTGTAATTAGGCCTATCTACCTGTCAGAGAGCCCCCGAAACATATTTCCAAGCACCATTACACAATTTTTGTTATCCCTACAACTGGTATACAATTCATTACCTCAATAACCTGTACATATTCATACACTTTAAACAACTTACACATAGTTCATTCTCTTTACACCACAACTTTCACATGGTTCAACCAATGCCATTTACTTGCACACAACTGGGTCACTTCAATGAGCCCCATACCATCCAATCACTTTAACATGCCAGAAATGCTTCAATTAATCATTACCAATCTACACTATCATTAATCAGTTACCTACAACATAAGTTTCTCAAAATTTTCATTTACTTCAAGGGTTGCACATTGTCACACCTCCTTTTTACCTACTACACCCCGTGGAGGGTATAATAAAGGGAGTTTTTCCAATTAAAGGATCGAAACGGGATTCGTTTATTAAGAGATTCAGAGTCGCCACTTGGGAGATTTATGGTGTCCCAAGTCACCAATTTGAATCCCAAATCGAGGAAAAGGTTTGACTCTGTTTAACAGTCGCGAACCAGAAATCCGAGTAAGAAATTATGTTAACCCGAGAGAAGGTGTTAGGAATTCCCGAGTTCAGTGGTTCTAGCACGGTTGCTCAACTGTTATATCTGGCTTAATTATCTGATTTGTATACAATTATGAACCTATGTGCAAATTTTAACTGTTAACTGATTTTATTATTATTTTTTTAAAGAGAATTGCAACATCGTTAAAACACATCGCGAACCACGTCACAAAAATGCACCTGCGGTCTTTGACATATTTCAACTTCGTTGAGATCTGGATTTGGGTCACATAAATGCACACCCGAGTTTTAAGAAGATAAATTATTAAAGGCGCGCCTAAAGTGACTAACGCATTATTATCTTTGGGGAAGGCCGTGAAATTTGCTAAATGGCCCATCCCGGAGTCTAAGTATTTTTAGTATAAATATTTATCGAGGGCCCCACAATTTATTTTGTTTTGTTTAGGCGAGGCTCATCTCATTTTTATTTAAAGGCAAACCTAAAAGCAACTATGATTTCCTATCTTTGTTTGTCTCTAAAAATAAAACAAAGGTCCTAATTAATTTGTCATTGGTCTAATACAAGCTAAACAATAATTTTAAAACTAAACGCGCCTTTAGGCTCAAGGATAAGCCCCAGGAATGTGAATTGATTCTCAGTTCACAAATAAGGAAACTGGCCCAAACGTAGGCTGTGGTCCGGGCCCAAACGAGAGGGGAAACCAAAGCAGGCCTGGGCCATGCATCAAGTCTCTCGCCCAAACTTTGGAAACTAGGTTGTTGATAGCCTTGTCCTCTTAAGACAAAAATGTAGAAATTTAATCAAAGACCACGATCTGCTGAATTTATTTCAAGTTATTTTAATTGTTCAAGGATGGCAACGAAAAATAGTCACTAACTCAAATTAGCGAGATATTGCTGGCTTCCAATTCCACACTTAGCTTATCTTATTTACCTATCTAGGTTATTTTATTTATCTATCTAATAGTGAACTCTTGATATTTAGTAAGGTATGAATCAAACTGGAAACATAGTGGCAACTCAACTACATGATACTATTTCAAATCAACCTTACTAAACTGACACTCGACACTCAAATGATGAACCTGTTTTTACAACTACGAAACTAACTGGTTTTAGCTACTGAAACTTACATCCATTTTTTAAACCTGTTTTCATAATTACAAAACTAAACTAGGCGCTCAACTCATAATACAAGTCCGAAAGAGTAATAGTTATACAGTCTATTTATTACAAATTGTAAAGTATTCCATTCATTGAACTCCACTACAGCTATTGTGTAAATACAATTAAACTATCAGAATACTCAAACATGATGATATTTTTTTTCTTCAATTGACTACCACACGTTGACTGTTTCAGTCTTTCAAACATCAACTAGAGCTGAAGAAATACCTGGAAAATGGAGATAAAAGAAGAAGAAGGAGCAATCAGCAACAGCAGATAACAGGCAGCAGCAAATCAGATGCAAAGCAACATAAATACCAATTCCAAACCAGAAACACACTCAAACCAAAGCACGAACTGATTTGTAAAACCCAACAACAACAATCAACNGCCACAATAATTACCCACAACAAGCCAAAAATGTTGTTACCACAGTTATTCCAGTTGCATCATTTACGATTTCCTCCCATCATTTGTTTCTCATCTCTTACCACATAACACTCTCAAAATCACATTTGGTTTATTGCCAATTACTTACATCATTATATTGGAAAAACTTAACCAACAACGTTCAAGACATGTGAGGATTCATGAAATAGGCCATCTTGCCTTAACACCCGTGAAACAACCAAAATTCACAAATAGTTCATATAAATAACACGTACCAATTTCTCGNGTTAAACCAAAAGTGGACCAGCAAATCTCAGAAGAGGTTCCAGTAAGTCGAAATTAGGAGGGGAGATCAGAATCAACTACTGAACTCGAAACTGAATAAAAAAGACTCAATGGAACAGTAAAACTCAGTGTATCTCTGTATTCTCAGTCTGTTTTTCAGTCTCAAAAACTGAATGCTTAAAGAACTCCTAAACTCTTTCTTCAGGTCTGTTTTCAAGATTTTTTTTAAAAAAACTCTAGAACTCTTTAACTCTTAATTGACCCCCCTGTGTATTTTTCTCACACTTTCCAAACTCTCTGAACTTCTCCTGAGGTCTAAAAGTTCCCTCAAAACTGAATCCTTTCCAGCTCTCTACCTTTCTGTCTTTTAAAGCTCTCCTGGAACTCTCTAAAAGTCCTGTCTCTTTTAACTCGGAACTGATTTTAAGATTCTCCAAAACTGACCTAGAACTCTTTTCACTAAAAAAAAAAACTGATTGCTTGAAGAACTGAAAATTTCAAAAAAAGCTTTTTAAAAACTCTCTCTGAACTCTATCCTCTTCAGTATCAATCCCCCCTTTAACAGAATGTGTTGTGTGTATTTATATCATTCAAACTCATCCCTTTACAACCCGTGAAAGCATTAAACCAGTAAGAAACTGATTCCCCCATCCGTTCTCTGATTATTCCACTTTAAAGATATCCAAACAGAAATGTCAGTCCCCATTACCCTTATCTTCATTATTTTATTAACCTTGTTATGGGCATCATGGTTTTCTAAATTAAAAAGTGCCCTGACAGCCCATGCGGTCATGTTACCCTCAGTTCAACTTTTCAAATTCACAATTAGACCCTAAATCCTCTGTTACTTAGTCTTAAACTCCCATCCCTTAAATCCTGATTTCTTATAGACTCAATAATAACAACATAGAGACTAACACCTTCAGTTGAAAAAGCAGGAACAACCATAGAATTACATTAAGCCATAGAGAGCTAATATGTTGTAAAACTGAATTCCATAGAACTTCTTAGAAGTAACAGAAAGCTGATTTTTATCCAATTCGAATGCACATCCAAACGAAAATACTATAAGCAGCTACCTCAGAATTGAATCGAATCTAATTTAAACCAGCGATTAATCGATTGAACTAAAGGGGGTTTCTATGGTGTTATTTTGTGGTCATCGGAGGGATTAAGGTTTTTGACCAAACTTTGAATGAAGATTCGAAACGTTTGGCTGTGATTCGAAGAAAGCTGGTTGGGGGTTTGGAGAGAGGAGGTTGTGGGGAAGCTATGGTGTAAAAATAGGGGTGTTTGGACGTCGGCCGCCGCCGTAGGCGATTTCCGGCGGGCGGTCTACGGCGGTTCATGGTGGAGGGTTCGTTTGGTCTCTAAGGTTAGAGACGATGAGGCGAGGGGGGGTTTGGCTTGGGGGGGGGGTAAGGTTTAAACTTATATACTGGAGGTGTAAGTGAATCCAAACCGTTAGATCTGATGAGATCAACGGTTTGGTCACTTCATTAAATAGAAATGGTGTCGTTGGGATGGTAACGGGGCTAGATCGGTTATTGAGGTGAACGGGTCGGGTTGTGAGGGAGATTTGTGACCGTTGGATCAAGTGGATGTTAATGGCTCAGATTAAACAAATCGAAACGACGTCGTTTCGTTGAGGCTGGAGATGGACTGGACCATTCGATCTAATGAGATCAACGGTCCTGATTAATACATGCCCAAACGACGTCGTTTGGATTTTGTAGGGGCCGGATCGGGTTGGGCAGGTCTGGGCTGGTTCGAAAGGGTTCAATTGGTTTGGGCTTAAAATTTAGCCCAATTCTAATTTCCTTCTCTTTTATTTTCTTTTCTTTTCAATTTACTTTATAATTAAAATAAAAATACAAACCTAAATTTAATCTTGACAAAATTATCCTAAAAATATTAATTGACTCTAAGTAGTAATTATCACGAATAATTAAATACCAATTTAAAGAAAATCACACAATTTTGACACTGAAATACTAAAATGCAAAATACTTTATTTTTTGATTTCTTTTCATTTTTGTAAAATAATAGCTTACCTAATAAATTCTAAATGTAAATGGAACATATTTTTGTATTTTTTTAATTTATTTAAACAAATAAACATGCACGGACATAGGCAAATAATGACATAAAATACCACGAAAATTCACAAAAATGCACACAATAAAACAGATAATTTTTGTTTTGATTTCTTTGGGAGTAGTTCGTATGGGGCAAAAATCACGTGCTCACAGCTGCCCCTCTTTGCCCGTAAACACGAAGAGTTTTCATGCAAAGATCAAGTGAGCGGATAATAGCGATTTTTGCCCGTTTGAATACTCCGTGTGAAGCATTCTTTTTTGAAAGATTTGACCGAACCTTTGATTCAAAAGGTCTCCTACATATCTTTGGCTAAAAAGGAACCAGGTCAATGTAGTTCGGGAAGTTTTGGCAGTTGGGACTATCGTGAAGCTGTGGTTTTACTGTTACTGCTGTTGCTGCTGCTACTACTGCTTACTGACCTCCTTATTACACCGTGTTAAAAGAAAAAAAGAAACTAGACTAAACTATAGTCTATGAATTACAAAATCTTATCTAGATCTTCAAATTCGCTCTTGTGTCTGTTGTTGCCTTGTTGTCTTGTTGACTTGTGTTTCCTCTGATTTTTCTTTATTTCTGACCTGAATCGTAGTCCTCTCTTCCTCAGGTGGATGTCTGATTGCTGAACTTGAACTGCTTCTTTCTTTCTTGTGAGATTCGAATTATTTTTCCTTCGAAGATTGAACTGCCTTCTTTTGACCATTGTTGCCTTCCTTCTGATTTCTGAACTTGAATTTTATTCCTATGATTTTTTGTTGTAACCCTCTGTTCTCTAGGCGGGTTACCGACTTCTGACTTAAAAAGGTACGCCTCCATTCTCCAGGCGGGCTCCTGACTTCAACAACTACTTAAAAGATAACACCTCCGTTCTCCAGGCGGGCTCCTGACTTTAACAACAACTTTAAAAAGATAACGCCTCCGTTCTCCAGGCGGGCTCCTAACTTCAACAACTTAAAAAGGTAACGCCTTCGTTCTTCGGGCGGGCTCCCGACTTCAACAACTTAAAAATATAACGCCTCCGTTCTTCGGGCAAGCTACCGATTTCAACAACTTAAAAAGGATAACGCCTCCGTTCTCCAGGCGGGCTCCTGACTTTAACAACAACTTTAAAAAGATAACGCCTCCGTTCTCCAGGCGGGCTCCTGACTTCAACAACTTAAAAAGGTAACGCCTCTGTTCTCCAGGCGAGCTCCCGACTTCAATAACTACTTAAAAAGATAACGCCTCCATTCTCCAGGCGGGCTCCTGACCTCAACAACAACTTAAAAAGATAATGCCTCCGTTCTCCAGGCGGGCTCCTGACTTTAACAACTTTAAAAAGATAACTCCTCCGTTCTCCAGGCAGGCTCCTGACTTCAACAACAACTTTAAAAAGATAATGCCTCCGTTCTCCAGGCGAGCTCCTGACTTCAACAACAACTTTAAAAAGATAACGCCTCTGTTCTTTAGGCGGGCTCCTGACTTCAACAACAACTAAAAAGATAACGCCTCCGTTCTTCGGGCAGGCTCCCGACTTCAACAACTTAAAAAGGATAACGCCTCCGTTCTCGAGGCGGGCTCCTGACTTCAACAACAATTGTATTCTATTGACATTGTTTTCCCTTGCCTTTTGAACCATTTCCCTTTGAAACTTGATCTATCTTTCTTCAAAACTATGAATTATCTTCCTTCAAAACTGCTTTCCTTAAAACTTGTGTTAACCTCCTTCGAAAACTAACTTCCCTTAAAACTTATGTTAACCTCCTTCGAAAACTACTTCCTTCAAAACTTGCATTGTCTTCCTCTAAAACTGCTTTCTTCGAAACTTATGTTGTCTTGTTCCCTCTTAAAACCTGAATTAACTTCCTTGTTATTCAGATGGGTACCCAACTTCAAGAAAATTTTCAAAACGAAAGAAATTTTTTTGCCCCAGTTTGATAATCTTCCTTGTAGCATGTCTTTCCACCATCAATAACATTTCCTGCCCCTGTTTCAAATCAAAGAAAATTTTGTTAGTTTAAAATGTGGTGAGTGGTTGTGATACTCCTACTGGGGATGGTTTTCCCTTTCTCCTTTCCATGCTTTGCGTTGTCCGACCATCTTGAAACTTGGCTGATAACTTCCGACATGCTTGACGATTCCTTAATTACAAATTTCTCAACTGTTGTTTTCCACTTTCACTCCATACTTTCCACGAAATCTTATACCAATCCATCATTTGGTCTTCCAAAACGTGCCATCACATTATCTTCAGCCTGTCCTATCCATATTTTGCCGTGCACCATATTGGAAATTGGTAGTTAGCTCTAAAAATCCTTCTTATTTGTCAAAACAAACTACTATTAAAAAATCTTAACCAAAACAAATGAAAAAAAAAGATGACTTCAAAAGATAGAAAGATAAAAGAAAAATCTTTCTGAACAATTGTTTGAGGAGAAGAAAAGAAAAGGACTTATCTAACCGATCCCATGATCATGTCGTGCATTTCGGATTAATCAACCAGTCTATTTTATCAATCAACTTTCTGATGGCCTTGCTTTGCGTTTGAAAGGTTCTACAACCCAACTCTTTTGCCGAATTAACACCTTTGTTCTACTTGATGCCTCGACGAATACTTTCCGTTAAACTTATCTTGTTTGCCCCCTTTTTAACTCCTTATCGCCTTATAGTGCCCTTCGAGGGGTTTTCACTAATAAGACTCTCTCATTTCTCTCAACTCCCGTCGCCTTATGGTGCTTGTGAAAGTTTTCACCGATAAGACTCTAATTTTATTTCTCTCAACTCCAGTCGCATTATGGTGCCTATGAAGGTTTTCACCAATAAGACTCTCTCATTTTATTTTCTCAACTTTCGTCGCCTTATGGTGCCTTTGAAGGTTTTCACCGATAAGACTCTCTCATGTTCATTATTTTTTCTGCTGGGATCAAAGTGTTGTCCTTGACATGGATCACTTCCATTTGCCTGACTTGGCACTTCTCGAAAACTGATCGGGAGGTCTTTCTTTGGACATCAATATGGGTTCTTGTGTATGGTTAAAAGAAAAGGGCATAAAAAAGCTCAAACAATTTCGATGGGTAAAATTTATAACTTTTGGAATCAAATTTCTTTCCCAAAATCACAAACACAACTTCTGCCCCAGTTTTCTTGCTTGGGGATCTTTTGATTTCTGTTACACTATGACTGAGCCGTGAAGCTACCTACGTATCCTCTTTGAGGAATCAGGTCAAACGTAGTTCACCCAATTCCTTTGTTTTCTTGTGACTTTTCTTTTGTTTTTGTTATTATTTCTTTTCTCTTTTTTTTCTTCATTACTGATTCCAAAAGAGGGATATGAAAGAATGAATAAGGCTCAAAAGGGGAAACAAAGGTTAAAGTGTTTGGATAGTAGAAAAAAAAATTGTCTCCGTCATTTCATTCTCCGATACAATGCCAAATACAAACAAACAACAATTACAATCAAAGAAATCATACATA
This sequence comes from Nicotiana glauca, assembly GCA_026770625.1. Taxonomy (NCBI): domain Eukaryota; kingdom Viridiplantae; phylum Streptophyta; class Magnoliopsida; order Solanales; family Solanaceae; genus Nicotiana; species Nicotiana glauca. The sequence goes on from MU693134.1 coordinate 101,157, forward strand.
ATATCTCTTGACTGCGTCAGAATTGATAGCCATGTATATACATCTTCCTTCAATATCTGTCAAACATAAAGTGCCATTGGACAACACTCTGGTCACAATAAATGGCCCTTGCCAATTCGGGGCGAACATGCCCTTTGCTTCGGCCTGATGTGGAAGGATTCGTTTCAACACTTGTTGCCCCACTTCAAACTTCCTGGGACGCACCTTCTTGTTGTATGCTCTTGCCATCCTCTTTTGATACAATTGGCCATGACATACTGCTACCAATCTTTTTTCATCTATTAAGCTTAGTTGCTCCAAACGGGTTTTGACCCACTCATCATCATCAATCTCAGCCTCAGCGACAATTCGGAGAGACGGAATTTCAAATTCTGCCGGTATCACTACTTTGGTTCCATATACCAAAAAATAAGGAGTTGCACCCACTGAAGTACGAACAGTAGTGCGATAACCCAACAACGCAAATGGTAACTTTTCATTCCATTGTCTGGATCCTTCTACCATTTTCCTCAATATCTTCTTTATATTCTTGTTGGCTGCCTCAACCGCTCCATTCGCTTTGGGACGATAGGGGGTGGAATTACGGTGTGTAATCTTAAACTGTTGACATACTTCTTTCATCAAACTGCTGTTAAGATTAGCACCATTATCCGTGATGATCACCTTTGGGATCCCACATCTACAGATGATATGGGAATGAAGAAAATCCACCACTGCTTTCTTGGTTACTGACTTGAAAGTTTTAGCTTCAACCCACTTGGTGAAATAGTCGATGGCCACCAGAATGAACCTATGACCGTTGGAAGCTGCTGGCTCAATAGGTCCAATGACATCCATGCCCCATGCAACAAAGGGCCATAGTACTGACATTGCGTGTAATTCTGTCAGTGGAGAATGAATGAAATCTCTGTGTATCTGACACTGATGATATTTACGCACGAAACTGATACAATCTCACTCCATGGTGAGCCAATAATACCCTGCTCGAAGAATCTTCTTTGCCAACACATATCCGCTCATATGTGGTCCACAAACTCCGGAATGCACCTCTGCCATAACTGTCGTGGCTTGACTAGCATCTATGCATCTTAGCAATCCCAAGTCCAGTGTTCTTTTGTAAAACACTCCTCCACTAAGGAAAAATCCACTTGCCAACCATCGAATGGCTCTCTTTTGATCTCATGTGGCCTACACCGGGTATATCCCCATCCTGAGGTACTCCTTGACATCGTGGAACCATGGTTCGCCATCCAGTTCTTCCTCTATCATGTTACAATAAGCATGCTGATCACGAACCTGAATATGCAACGGATCCACATGAATTTTATCTAGATGGTGCAACATTTATGCTAAGGTAGCCAAAGCATCGGCAACCTCATTATGAACTCTTGGGATGTGCCTAAACTCCATTGATCGAAACCGTTGACACAGATCGTATAAACATTGTCGACACGGTATGAGCTTCAAATCTCGTGTTTCCCATTCTCCTTGAATCTGATGTACCAGGAGGTCCGAGTCTTCCAAGACCAGAACATCCTGGACATCCATGTCCGCAGCTAACCGTAACCCCAAAATGCATGCTTCATATTCAGCCATGTTATTGGTACAATAAAATCGAAGCTGAGCCGTAACAGGATAACAATGCCCTGTTTCATAAATAAGCACCGCTCCTATTCCAACTCCCTTCATATTTGCAGCTCCATCAAAGAAAAGTTTCCATCCTGGTTCTTCAGTCTATTCCAGCACATCGATATGCATCACTTCTTCATCAGGAAAATACGTTCTCAATGGCTCATATTCTTCATCGACCGGATTCCCGGCCAAGTGATCGGCCAATGCTTGGGCTTTCATTGCCATCTTCATCACATAGACGATGTCGAATTCCGTGAGTAATATTTGCCACCTCGCCAATCTCCCTGTGGGCATAGGCTTTTGAAAAATATACTTCAACGGATCCAAGCGTGAAATGAGGTAAGTAGTATAGGATGACAGATAATGCTTCAGCTTCTGTGCTACCCAAGTTAGGGCACAACATGTCCTCTCAAGGTGAGTGTACTTAACTTCATAAGCCGTGAACTTCTTGCTGAGATAATAGATGGCATGTTCCTTCCTGCCGGTGATGTCATGCTACCCCAGTACACAGCCAAATGAATTCTCCAGAACCGTTAGATAAAGAATCAAAGGTCTCCCTGGCTCAGGCGGAACCAACACAGGTGGGTTTAACAAATACTCCTTTATCTTATCAAATGCCTCTTGGCATTCTTCAGTCCATTTGACCGCAGCGTCCTTCTTCAACAGCCTAAAAATAGGTTTGTAAGTTGATGTGAGCTGAGCAATAAACCTGCTGATATAGTTCAACCTTCCTAACAGACTCATCACTTCAGTCTTGTTCTTCGGAGGTGGCAATTCTTGAATAGCTTTGATCTTTGATGGATCCAACTCGATGCCGCGAAGGCTGACTATGAAGCCCAATAGTTTTCCTGATGGAACACCAAATGCACACTTGGCGGGGTTAAGCTTGAGGTCGTATCTACGAAGCCTATGGAAGAACTTCCTCAATCCCCGACGTGATCGGCCTGATGTTTGATTTTATGATCACGTCATCAACGTATACCTCAATTTCTTTGTGTATCATATCATGAAACACAGCAGTCATTGCCCTCATGTAAGTTTCCCCAGCATTTTTCAAACCAAATGGCATCACCCGATAGAAATAAATTCCCCATGGCGTGATAAAAGCTGTCTTCTCTGCGTCTTCCTCATCCATCAGAATCTGATGATACCCAGCATAGCAATCCACAAAAGACCCTATCTCTCGCTTTGCACAATTGTCAATCAAGATGTGGATATTGGGTAGTGGGAATATATCCTTTGGGCTTGCTTTGTTGAGATTGCGATAGTCAACACATACTCTGATTTTCCCGTCCTTCTTTGGCACCGGCACAACGTTAGCCAACCATTCTGGATATCGGGTGACCCGAACAACCTTTGCGTCTAATTGCTTGGTTATTTTTTCCTTAATCTTCACACTCATATCAGTCTTGAATTTTCTCAATTTTTGTTTGACGGGAGGAAATGCCGAATCAGTGGGTAATTTATGAATCACTAAATCAGTGCTTAGACCCGGCATGTCGTCGTATGACCATGCAAAAACATATTTAAACTCAATAAGTGTTTTGCTTAATTCTTCCCTGATGCTCGGTTCAAGATGGACACTTATTTTGGTTTCTCTAATGTTATCTGCGTCTCCTAGATTGATGACTTTCGTATCATTTAGATTAGGTTTGGGCTTTTCTTCGAAGTGACTTAGTTCTTTACTGATTTCTTCGAAGTCTTCATCTTCGTCGTATTTTGGTTCATTCTCATCATTTTGTATTTCTTGCACTATTGTTTCGGAACCAAATTGATTTTCTATATTGGGTTGAGGATTCCTCATGCATGCCATATCATTAAGATCAGTGGAAAGAAAGCTGTACAGAAAAGGAAAAGGAAAAATAAAAATAAAATATCAGAAATAATGTGGAATAGAAATTTCATTCATTGAAAAAGTACAAGATACCAAGGTTTGCACACTTCAAAAACAAACTTGAAAAATAAAACTAGATTACAACCCTGAAATAATGCCAAACAAATTTTGAAGGAAAATCAAAGCAAACTACCAAGACTCCTTCCGGGTGGGGAGAGGAGTATCCTTCCAATTATTTAGTTTTGTCCTTGGTCCTACAAATTGCAGTTCAGTGTGACTAGGACCTTCTCCATCTTCTATCATGTTCACACCAGTGAACAAATTCTCGAACCTTTTTAACAACTCCTCACCAGGTTTGACCGTAGGACCATAAATCATCATTGCTGGACGTCTTCTGGTTCCAGACTTGATAAAAGATCTGGAGAGGCACGGGACTGGCTTTGGAAGGACCCATGCCTTCTACTTTATCTTCCTAGATTGTCGGATGTCTGCCACTGTAGGTTTAAACCCCAAACTGAAGGTTCCCACATTTTTCGGTAAGGACACTGGTTGTACGATACCTTGCAGAGATGCACCCAAACCTTTACCGGGCACAAAGCCTTTTCCCAATATTTCACAGGCAACCATGACATATGCGGAGGTTATCTTGGTATTTGGAATGTATCCCCCTCTGGAATTTTCTCGACCAATACTGCATCACAAACTTGGTATACCCATGGCCCGACGCCATTCTCTACTTCAACAAAGGGCACAACGGTGTCGCGCTGGGAGCACAGATTGTCTTTTCCATGGACCACGATCTCTTGCTGGTCCCACTCAAACTTGACCATCTGGTGCAGGGTAGACGGAACCGCCTTTGCAGCATGAATCCAAGGTCATCCTAACAGAAGGTTGTAGGAGACTACCATATCCAACACTTGGAATTCCATGGTGAATTCCACGGGCCCAATCGTTAACTCCAATACTATATCACCGACTGATTCTTTACACCCTTCGTCGAACCCCCGAACACAAACGTTGTTCTTGCGTACCCTGTTGATATCCACTTTCAGTTTGTCCAATGTAGAGAGAGGACAGATGTTTGCACAGGATCCGTTGTCAATCAAAACCCAGGTAACCACAGATTCCTCGCATTTTACCGTAAGATAGAGGGCTCTGTTGTGCTCGGTGCCTTCTTCAGGTAGCTCATCATCAGTGAAGGTAACCCTGTTTACCTCGAATATCCTATTTGCGATCTTTTCCAGGTGATTGACGGAGATCTTATCAGGTACATGGGCCTCATTCAGGATTTTCGTCAAGGCCTGCCGATGTTCGTCAGAATGGATCAGTAATGATAGTAAAGAGATTTGAGCCGGCGTTTTCTTGGGCTGCTCTATGATGGAATAATCATGCAACTTCATTTTCTTTAAAAACTCTTCTGCTTCTTCTTCGGTCACAGGTTTCTTTATTGTTGCTGGGTTGGCCTTTCTTAATTCCGCGGGAGCGAAATATCTTCCTGAGCGGGTTAACCCCTAGGCTTCACAAACTTCCTCCTTGACCTCTTTTCCCTTATAGGTCACCGTTACCCGGTCATAGTTCCATGGGATGGCTTTGTTGTCAACCATCAGCAACTGAACTGCTGACTTGATGATGACGGGATATATGAGAGCACCTTCTACAATTAAGATGGGTTTGTTTGTTGCTCCCAGCACAACCACCTTTGCCTCTCCTCGTTTTACCAATACTTTGCTTGTGGACCCCTTCACCACCACTGGTTTACTGTACACCTCCTTCTCATTGATCAATGGCATATCGTTAATTGGCCCCTTTGCCGGCCTGCTTTCACTTGACCTGATCATCATTACGGTTTGAGAGGTTTTTTTAGACTCTCCTTCTGTCTGTACTAGCTCGATCATATTAGTCTCGTGATGGGCTGGGAGTGGATTCTGATTGATGTTGGGTCCTTCCGGGTTTGCACCTCAATTCAACGAGTGTCGATAAGCTCCTTAATAACTGCTTTTAACTTCCAACATTTATCTGTGTCATGACCGGGGGCTCCTGAGCAGTACTCACAACTCACCGAGTGGTCAAGATTTCTCGGAAGGGGATTTGGCAACTTATCCTCAACTGGATTCAACACTCCCAGCTGCCTCAGTTGGTGGAACACACTGGTATAAGACTCTCCCAATGGAGTGAACGTCTTTGGCTTCTGCGCCCTGTCATTCCTGAAGGTTTGGTTCGGACGGAAACCTGTACCAGAGGGATTTTTGTATGCTCTTGGAGGTGGGTAATTAATTTGCTGGGCCGGTGTGCTCCAGGGTGCGTGGACGTGAGGTTGAACACATGTCTAAGCATGGTGGACAGAAAAATGAGGATCTGGCGGTGGGTAATAATGTTGTGGGTGGATATATGGAGTATGGGAGTAATTTTGTTGGTGGGGCTGGGGTCGGTTATAGTAGGGTGAAGGGCCTCTAGATCCGAACCAAGCTTTGGACTCAACTGTTGCGACGTCTTCTTTCTTTTTCTTCCCAAGCACACCTCCAGTGTCGCTCTGGATAGCCTGAGTGGTGGCTTTGATTGCCGAGTAACTCATTATTTTATTAGACTTGTGTCCTTTTTCGATCATACCACCCATTTTCATAACCTCATTGAAAGACTTGCCAATCGCCGTCACCAAGTGGCCAAAATAAGTTGGCTCCAAAACTTGAAGAAAGTAATCAACCATCTCTCCTTCCTTCATTGGAGGATCGACCCTCGCGGCTTGTTCTCTCCAACGGAACCTGTATTCCCTGAAACTCTCCCCGGGTTTCTTCTCCAATTTTATCAATGACAAACGATTTGGAATGATTTGCAGATTGTACTGGAAGTGGCCGGCGAATGCTTGTGCCAAGTCATCCCAGGTGTACCATCTACCATGGTCTTGGCATGTGTACCACTCTAATGCAGACCCGCTCAAACTCTAGCTGAAGTACGCCATTAGTAACTCATCCTTTCCGCCTGCCCCTCTCATTTTGCTGCAAAACCCTCGTAAATGTGCCATCGGATCACCATGTCTACCATACAGATCGAACTTCGGCATTTTGAATCCCACTGGTAACTGGACGTCCGGAAATAAATACAAATCCTTGTATGCCACAGTGACTCGGCCGCCCAAACCTTGCATACTCCTGAAGGATTGCTCTAGGCTTTTCACTTTCTGAACCATTTCTTCCTGTTCCGGATTCTTGAGCTGCTTTTTTGGTTCTGCCGGTATATCCAAGTGAGGGATGTAGGAGTTCAGTTCAGGAGCTTTAAAGGTAGGCTCAGGAGAGTAGCAGTGGTTGTCGGGAATCTGGAACAACGGGTCACTGGAGGATTTTTGTAACGTGACAGGTGGAGGTGCCACGAAAACATGGGTATTGGTGGAGGAGGGTTTTGTTTGGGTGGTGGAGCTTGGGGAGTGTAAGGATTTTTCCCTTGATAATATTGGTAAATCGGGAAACTTGCCAATGGATCAGTGGGAGGATATTCCAGAGCCTGTACTGGTGTGAGAGTAGGAGTAGTGGGAGGGATTGGTAATGGTTGCCGCCTGGCCCAGGCTAGGTGCATCTTTGCTATTTGTTGTCTCAGCCTGTCTCCAAGTGAGGGATGTAGGAGTGCGGTTTAGGAGCTTTAAAGGTAGGCTCACGAGAGTAGCAGTGGTTGTCGTGAATCTAGAACAACGGGTCACTGGAGGATTTTTGTAATGTGACGGGTGGAGGTGCCACGAAAACATGGGTGATTGGTGGAGGAGGGTTTTGTTTGGGTGGTGGAGCTTGGGGAATGTAAGGAGTTTTCCCTTGATAATATTGGTAAATCAGGAAACTTGCCGATGGATCAGTGGGAGGATATTCCGGAGCCTATACTGGTGTGAGAGTAGGAGTAGTGGGAGGGATTGGTAATGGTTGCCCCTGGGCCAAGCTAGGTGCATCTCTGCTATCTGTTGTCTCAGCCTATCTATTTCCTCCTTCATTGTCTGCATTTCTGACTTTTCCTCTTCAACACTTTTGTCCGAGTTAGACATGATCTTTGGTATTGGTCCTTTTGATATTGCTTGATAATGGTAATGTGCCAGTACGTTCTAAACAAGCTAACTGTTTGAATTTTCTGAAAAACAACAAACTTGTTAGTTTTTTGAGTTTAACAAATATGTTATTGCATATTAGGATGCAATGCACCTAGGCAGTTTTACCATTTCTATCATGCCTTTGCTTCGATTGTATGCATCATTCCGGCTTCTTTATATTTGTGCCCTTTTAAAGCGCCTCTTTTCCTTTATTTATTTCTCATTTTCTCTTTTTTTTTCTTTTTTCTTTTTAGTGGTGGTTGAATCTTATGTGGATTGCCTACGTATCATGTCCCCGCATGAATCAGACCGTGCGTAGTTCTGATTATAAATGCGCAAAACAAAGAAACCATTTTTTGGGAATTCTCAATTTTCATTCATAAAAACATTCCATTACGGGACTAAACATTTTTTGGAAAGGAAAATAACATACTCGAGATAAAACAAACTACAGACTCCAGAAACATCAACAGACTCTAAAAAAGGAAATACAAATTCTGACATACGATAGACTCTAAGGACAAAGAAAAGACAGACTCAAACTATGAATACATTAAAGCCTCCAATATTGGTGCCCGCGGGGCGTCGTTCGGCCTCGTCACGGGCTTAGGTGCAAGATCCCTTTGCAACCCTTTCAAATATTCCATGATCTGGTGGACATAAATCATTATCGCCGCAAAAAAGGTGGTACGGTTCATATCCTCGCATGCTCGGCACTTCCTGGTGATGTAGTGCCTGATATCTTCAATTCTTTCCCTGATTCTATCTCTTTCCAGAAGCAGCCGATCTATCTGTTGACTCCGCGCTCCCAGCACTTGAGAATTGCGAAAAAGTTGATCTTGAAATTTGTGCATCTGTTCCTCCATCTGTGCTATCAGGTCATAAAAGCGTTTCCTATCTGTTCTAGAATCTCGGGCTTGTTTAAAGACCCGTTCTTTAAGGGTAAATATTGTTTCTCTCAATATAGTGATGTTCCCCTCGTAGTCCCTCTTCATTTGCCGCATATGCTATGTCCGCTCTTCTGTACCTCTTGCCCATCTGGCTTGGATCCTTGCCAAACTAGCTTCAGATCTTTCCAAACCCTCTTAACATTCAATGATTTGCCTTTTCAACTCATTTATCAACCCTTCGTCATACCGACTTCTCAGTTGTCTGTCGGCATCCATTCTCATCTGTCGGATTTGGGTCTTCAGGGCCTCATTTTCTTGGGCCAACTTCTTTTTATCCCCTTCGTCAGCTGCGGCTTGCAAACTGTTTTCAAATTGGAGATCCTGGCCTTGTTTTTCCAATGCTCCTATGCGGGCCCTGTATTCCCTTTATTTTTCTAACCAACCCCACTGTTCCTGCGATGATTCAACAAAGTCCTGGCGGTGTGGTCTTTTAGCTGGTCTCTCGTGCTCAAGTTCTCTCCTATACCAAGCAAGGTATTCTAGCAACACTTCGCCTTTGGCCCGATCATGCACGCAAGTATTTGCTTTTAAGCATTGACATTCATTCCAGATCTGGTGGACTCTTGCTTCGGGAAATTGTCCGTCAGGGCTAATCTCAATTACTTGAGCACTAAGATCCTCCTCCTGTGGCACTATTTGGCATCTCCCAAGTTGTCTCAAAACTCGAAATGGAGCGTAAGGTTAATGCTCTTAAGTCCCATCAAGAAGAAATGTGATCTAGCCGCTGACATATACACGATCTCAGCGATGGGTAACCATCCAAGCGTCCATTGTATCTGACTGGCAGTGAGAGTCCGAAAGTATGATGTCCATACTGTTACTTCTTTAGGCAAACTGACCCCGTCGATTCTCATGTAAAACTCCCCTATGCAGGTTTTCTCAGATAAACCATAACTCAGGAATTGAGGACGATGGCACAGGTGTTCAGTCATCCACATTTGCAATAATAGATTGCACCCTTCAAAGAAGTTCCCTCCCGCTTTGCAGACTGTAAGAGCGTGGAAGATATCAGCCACTATCATGGGTGCAAGAGTGCTTTTGTCTTGAGTCATTAAATTATTGACGACCCCGGTTATTTTTATATCAATGTTTCCATCTTTCCTTGGGAATACCAGGAGCCCTAAAAAGACCACCATAAAAGCAAAACGTCTGTGTTCCTCCCATTTTCGCTGGTTTCCTTTGCTACATATCTTGCTTTCTGGGTTATTGAGTCCGCCTATGTGGCCATATCTGTTGTATAAAAAGCGTGGAGTACAAAAGCCCTTTTGCCAAATCCGGATTGAGGACCGTCCTGATTATCTTCAGTGAATCTAAGAACCGGTGCACAGCTACAGTTCTCGGGGCGACCAGGTATTTTTGTCTTAAAGTCACCTCATCATTTCCAATCTACCCGGCTATCTCCTCCAAGGTCGGGGTGAGTTCAAATTCTGAGAAATGGAAGACGTTGTGTGCCGGGTCCCAGCAGGTGACCAACGCTCTGATGATGTCTCCCCGAGGCACAATCTCTAACAATCCAGTAAGCCCTTTCAAATACTTTTTGACCTCGTCTTGTCCTTCTTTACCCAGATCATTCCACCATAGGCGCAATTCCAGAGGGATTTTAGTCATGATTGAGAAAGGTTCATTTTGAATCGTGTTCATCCTGCACATTTATTAAGGTGATTTAATCACTTATTTTGACTTAAAAGAAAAAAATGACACTGTTTTGATCAAATTTCCAATTTAATACAAACAGCATGGTTTGCGGATACAGCCTTTCAGCACTTTCGTGAAGAAGATTTTAAGGTTGTGCCCGCTAACCGTTGAAAATGACCCAAGGTGGTTGTTCTTGCGAAAACGGCCTTCCGGCGCCCCTTTAGGGACATTCGGCCTATTTTTGACAAGAATGGCATCACCTTAATTCATGGCGAAACAACGATATTTATTTACCCCTATTTTCCAAGAATAGTTGAACCCGACATGGGTTTCCTATGTATCCCACATCCGGTGAGAATCAAACTTACGTAGTTCTGCCTAATAAAACTACTTATTTTCGGAAACAAGACTCTTTTTTATTAACAAATACACTATTTCGGAAGACAATACTCTTTTTGTATTTTCTTTTTCAACAAACTAAAACTCTTTAGTTTTTCTTTTTCTCGACCAAAACAACAAACCATTTTTGAAAACAAATTTTATTTTCTTTTTTTTTTTCGAAAATTCGGCAGAGTTCCGACACTATTTTGACATTGGTTATTTTTCTAAAAATAGATAATTATCTCTCCACACTGCTATTTCTCTCTTTTTCAATTTTCCCAAACACTCCAAAGCCGGTCAGCATGCTAGTCCGAGACAAATAAATGCATATGCAACACGTAAGATGCATCAGGATGGTCTTTTCATTTCAGGTTACCTGTCCTAGACGGACACAACCCCTGTGTTGAGTCTCCTAAGTCCAATGCAACATGATGAAAATAAGCGTTCCTACTAGGGATCCGGCATGAAGTCAAGTTATTCTACGTTCAAAACCTGGGCATGAGTTCTAAATAGTGTACCCGAGCGGACAACTCGAGTCGAGGAGGGGTCTACGTACCGGGGACCCGCGAGATCGTCCGGTTTTGTAACTTATCCGGACTCTTCTTATTTCAGGGTATGCCACTAACAGAATAGGGAGTCTCAACCAGTAAGCACATCCCCGGAGGTGAGAAGAGAAGGGTTTCGGCACAGTTTATATACAGTTCAGATAATATAAAAGCGGTAAAGCACTTAGCATATTTAGCATGAAACATGTAGGAAAATCAGAAAAAGCCAAATATAACAATTATTTTAAGCTCGAATTCTTAAACCCTAAACCAGAAGTTCTGAGTCTGATCCCCAGCAGAGTCGCCAGAGCTATCACACCTCCTTTTTACCTACTACACCCCGTGAAGGGTATAATAAAGGGAGTTTTTCCAATTAAAGGACAATCAAAATGGGTTTCGTTTATTAAGAGATTCAGAGTCTCCACTTGGGAGATTTATGGTGTCCCAAGTCACCGATTTGAATCCCAAATCGAGGAAGAGGTTTGACTCTATTTAACAGTCGCGAACTAGAAATCCGAGTAAGGAATTCTGTTAACCCGAGAGAAGGTGTTAGGCATTCCCGAGTTCCGTGGTTCTAGCAAGGTCTCTCAACTGTTATATCTGGATTAATTATCTGATTTTTATACAATTATGAACCTATGTGCAAATTTTAACTTTTAACCGCTTTTATTATTATTTTTTAAAGAGAATTGCAATGTTGTTAAAACATATCTCGAATCACGTCACATAAATGCACTCGCGATCTTTGACATATTTCAACTTCGTTGAGATCTGGATTTGGGTCACATAAATGCACACCCGAGTTTTAAGAAGATAAATTATTAAAAGCGCGCCTAAAGTGACTAACGCATTATTATCTTTGGGGAAGGCCGTGAAATTTGCTAAATGGCCCATCCCAGAGTCTAAGTATTTTTAGTATAAACATTTATCGAGGGCCCCGCAATTTATTTTATTTTGTTTAGGCGAGGCTCATCTCATTTTTATTTAAAGGCAAACCTAAAAGCAACTATGATTTCCTATATTTGTTTGTCTCTAAAAATAAAACAAAGGTTCTAATTAATTTGTCATTGGCCTAATACAAGCTAAACAATAATTTTAAAACTAAACGTGCCTTTAGGCTCAAGGATAAGCCCCAGGAATGTGAATTGATTCTCAGTTCATAAATAAGGAAACTGGCCCAAATGTAGGCCGTGGTCCGGGCCCAAACGAGAGGGGAAACCAAAGCAGGCCTGGGCCATGCATCAAGTCTCTCGCCCAAACTTCGGAAACAACGTTGTTGACAGCCTTGTCCTCTTAAGACAAAAATGTAGAAATTTAATCAAAGACCACGATCTGCTGAATTTATTTCAAGTTATTTTAACTGTTCAAGGATGGCAACGGAAAATAGTCACTAACTCAAATTAGCGAGATATTGCTGGCTTCCAATTCCACACTTAGCTTATCTTATTTACCTATCTAGGTTATTTTATTTATCTCTCTACTAGTGAACTCTTGATATTTAGTAAAGTATGAATCAAACTGGAAACATAATGGCAACTCAACTACATGATACTATTTCAAATCAACCTTACTAAACTGACACTCAACATTCAAATGATGAACCTGTTTTTACAACTACGAAACAAACTGGTTTTAGCTACTGAAACTTACATCCATTTTTTGAACCTGTTTTCATAATTACAAAACTAAACTAGGCACTCAACTCATAATACAAGTTCGAAAGAGTAATAGTTATACAGTCTATTTATTACAAATTGTAAAGTATTCCACTCATTGAACTCCACTACAGCTACTGTATAAATACAATTAAACTATCAGAATACTCAAACAGGTTGATATTTTTTTTTCTTCAATTGACTACCACACGTTGACTGTTTCAGTCTTTCATACATCAATTGGAGCCGAAGAAAAACCTGGATAATGGAGATAAAAGAAGAAGAAGGAGCAATCAGCAACAGCAGATAACAGGCAACAGCAAATCAGATGTAAAGCAACAGCAATACCAATTCCAAAACAGAAACACACTCAAACCAAAGCACGAACTGATTTGTAAAACTCAACAGCAACAATCAACACCCAAATAGACTCAACTGAACTTTGAGTTAAACCAAAAGTGGACCAGCAAATCTCAGAAGAAGTTCTAGTAAGTCGAAATTAGGAGGGGAGATCAGAATCAACTACTGAACTCGAAACTGAATCAAAAAGACTCAATGGAACAGTAAAACTCAGTGTATCTCTGTATTCTCAGTCTGTTTTTCAGTCTAAAAAACTGAATGCTTAAAGAACTCCTAAACTCTTTCTTCAGGTCTGTTTTCAAGATTTTTTTTAAAAAAAAAAACTCTAGAACTCTTTAACTCTTAATTGACCCCCTGTGTATTTTTCTCACACTTTCCAAACTCTCTGAACTTCTACTGAGGTCTAAAAGTTCCCTCAAAACTGAATCCTTTCCAGCTCTCTACCTCTTTGTCTTTTAAAGCTCTCCTGGAACTCTCTAAAACTCCTGTCTCTTTTAACTCAGAACTGATTTTAAGATTCTCCAAAACTGACCTAGAACTCTTTTCACTAAAAAAAACTGATTGCTTGAAGAAATGAAAAATTCAAAAAAAGCTTTTTAAAAACTCTCTCTTAACTCTATCCACTTCAGTCTCAATCACCCTTTAACAGAATGTGTTGTGTGTATTTATATCATTCAAACTCATCCCTTTACAACCCATGAAAGCATTAAACCCGTAAGAAACTAATTCCCCTATCCGTTCTCTGATTAATTCACTTTAAAGACATCCAAACAGAAATGTCAGTCCCCATTACCCTTATCTTCATTATTTTATTAACCTGGTTATGGGCATCATGGTTTTCTAAATTAAGAAGTGCCCTGACAGCCCATGTTGCCATGTTACACTTAGTTCAACTTTTAAAATTCACAATTAGACCCTAAAGCCCCTGTTACTTAGTCTTAAACTCCCATCCCTTAAATCCTGATTTCTTACAGACTCAATAACAACAACATAAAGTCTAACGCCTTCAGTTGAAAAAGCAGGAACAACCATTGAATTACATTAAGCCATAGAGAGCTAATATGTTGTAAAACTGAATTCCATAGAACTTCTTAGAATTAACAGAAAGCTGATTTTAATCCAATTCGAATGCACATCCAAACGAAATTACTATAAGCAGCTACCTCAGAATTGAATCGAATCTAATTTAAACCAGCGATTAATCGATTGAACTAATTAAATTAACATTTGAGCATTTAAACTAACAAAAATCAGAAAAACAGGCGGGGCATTTACTGAATTAAAAACTAACAATCAACTTAAACTAAAACCTAAAAAACTAATTACGGAGTAACACAGATAATCAAACACATAAAAAAGAAGAAGAAACTAAGAAGAACTCACTGATTTTCGGATTCCCCAAGCATACCTTTTGAAATTGACTTCCAGTTAGTATTATATGTCTATTTCGTTAGAAATAGGCCTATAATATTAACTAGAACTCATTCGACCTCGACAGTTCTTAAAACAGTCTCGAACCATCCGAACCCTAGATCCGCCATTCGACGAGTTTTACTCAGATTCGAGACATTTTGGTTAGGGATTAGGGATGGGGGAGGTCAAGGGAGGATAGGGTGTGAATTTTGGGTCAATTGGATTAATTAAGGTTTTTTGGTTGATCTTCGATTGAAGATTCGAAGAGACCGGTTGGGTTTCGAGGGGAACTGGTAGGATGGTTGGAATGGGGAGGTAAAGGGGTTCTATGGTGTTATTTTGGTGGTCATCGGAGGGATTAGGGTTTTTGACCAAACTTCGAATGAAGATTCGAAACGTTTGGCTGTGATTCGAAGAAAGCTGATTGGGGGTTTGGAGAGAGGAGGTTGTGGGAAGCTATGGTGTAAAAATGGTGGTGTTTGGACGTCGGCCGCTGCCGTAGGCGATTTCCGGCGGGCGATCGACGGCGGTTCATGGTGGAGGGTTCGTTTGGTCTCTGAGGTTAGAGACGATGAGGCGAGGAGGGGTTTGGCTTGGGGGGGCGGGGTAAGGTTTAAACTTATATACTGGAGGTATAAGTGAATCCAAACTATTAGATCTGATGAGATCAACGGTTTGGATCACTTTATTAAATGGAAACGGTGTCGTTGGGATGGTAATGGGACTGGATCGGTTATTGGGGTGAACAGGTCGGGTTGTGAGGGAGATTTGTGACCGTTGGATCAAGTGGATGTTAATGGCTTAAATTAAACAAACTGAAATGACGTCATTTCGTTGAGGCTGGAGATGGACTGGACCATTCGATCTAATGAGATCAACGGTCCATCTGAATAGTCCATTCTGCTTGACCATCAGTCTGTGGATGGAAAGCTGTTGTGAGATTCACCTGAGTACCCAAACATTGCTGAAACTTCTTCCAAAAATTAGTTGTGAACTGGGCCCCTCGATCTGAGATAATAGAAAGTGGAGTGCCATGAAGCCTTACTATCTCCTTGATATACAATCTAGCATACTGTTCTGCAGTATCGGTGGACTTGACTAGCAGGAAGTGAGCTGATTTGGTGAGTCGATCCACTATCACCCAAATTGAGTCGAATTTGCGCTGAGTGCAAGGTAAACCCACCACGAAATCCATGTTGATCATTTTCCATTTCCACATCGGTATTTCCATAAGCTGAGTCAACCCACCGGGCCGTTGATGCTCAGACTTTACTTGCTGACAATTCGGACACCTAGATACAAAATCTGCCACACCCCTTTTCATACCGTTCCACCAATAAATCTCCTTGAGATCATGATACATTTTTGTAGACCCTGGGTGCACGGAATACCTAGAATTATGAGCCTCTGCCATTACCCTCTCCCGAAGCTTATCCACATCCGGAACACATATTTTTCCTTGACATCGTAATACACCATCCTCGTCGCCGAGTGAAAATGCCGAAGTCTTGTTGTTCAAAACTGCTTCCTTCATCTGAGCCAACGTTGAGTCAATAAACTGCTTTTCCTTGACTTCTGCTACGAGTGATGATTCTGCTCCATTATGCACCATAACATCCCCCTCGTCTGATGCCGGCATGCAAACCCCTAGACTGGCCAATTGGTAAACCTCCCGAGCCAAGGGCCTTTGATGCGCTCCCAAATGAGCCAAACTACCCATAGACTTCCGACTGAGAGCATCGGCCACCATATTCGCCTTCCCTGGATGGTACAAAATGTTCATATCATAATCCTTGAGCAATTCTAACCACCGTCGCTGCCTTAAGTTCAACTCCTTCTGCTTGAACAAATATTGGAGACTCTTGTGGTCTAAGAACACATCCACATGGACCCCATAAAGATAATGCCGCCATATTTTCAAGGCAAACACTACTGCCGCAAGCTCCAAATCATGCGTCGGATAATTCTTCTCATGATTCTTGAGTTGCCTCAAAGCATACGCTATAACCTTCTCGTGTTGCATCAACACACACCCCAAACCAACCCTGGAGGCATCACAATAAACCACAAATCCTTTCGTGCCTTCTGGCAAGGCCAATATTGGCGTTGAGGTCAACCTTGACTTCAATTCCTGAAAACCTTTTTCACAAGCGTCGGACCATTGGAACTTAATTGCTTTCTGCGTCAACTTAGTCAATGGGGAGGCGATGGTAGAGAATCCCTCCACAAACTTCCAATAATAACCTGCTAATCCGAAGAAGCTATGAATCTCCGTCGGGGTCATGGGTTTAGGCCAATCTTTCACGGCTGCAATCTTCTGGGGATCCACCTGAATCCCTTCACTGCAAACAACATGACCCAAGAAGTTAACGGAATCCAACCAAAATTCACATTTCGAAAATTTAGCATACAACTGGTGCTGATGAAGAGTCTGCAGAACCGCCCTGAGGTGACCGACATGATCCTCCCGGTTCCGCAAATAAACAGGGATGTCATCAATGAAAACAATCACGAATGAGTCTAGAAATGGATTAAAGACCCGATTCATAAGATCCATAAAAGTTGTTGGGGCGTTGGTTAGCCCAAAAGACATGACCAAGAATTCAAAGTGACCATAGCGAGTTCTAAAAGTGGTCTTAGGGATATCTTTCTCTCTGATCTTCAATTGGCGATACCCCGACCATAGATCAATTTTGGAGAAGAACCTTGCACCTTGCAATTGGTCGAACAAATCATCTATCCGAGGCAAAGGATATTTATTCTTGATGGTGACTTTGTTGAGCTGCCGATAATCAATACACATTCGGAGGGACTCGTCCTTCTTTCTGACAAAGAGAACCGGAGCACCCCACGGTGACACACTCAGCAGTATAAACCCCTTTTCGAATAAATCCTTCAGCTGCTCTTTTAACTCCCTTAACTCTGCTGGAGCCATTCTGTATGGTGGAATAGATATTGGCTGCGTATCTGGAATACATCAATCCCGAAATCAATCTCCCTATCTGGCGGAATCCCTGGAAGCTCGTCCGGAAATACTTCAAGAAACTCCTTTACGACTGGCACAGACTCGGGGGTAGACACCTCTGAAGTGGTGTCCGCCACCCAGACCAAATTATAGATATATCCCTTCTTAATCATCTTTGAAGCCTTAAGGTAGGAAATAAACCTACCCTTTGGCACCACACCATTCCCCTTCCACTCAATAACCGGTTCATTAGGGAACTCGAGTCTCATGACTCTCGTTCGGCAGTCAAGTTTAGCAAAGCACGAATAAAGCCAGTCTATTCCCATAATAACATCAAAATCCACCATTCTAAGCTTGATAAGATTGGCCGTGGTAACGTGACCACATACCGTGACAACACAATCCCTATAAATTTGCGCGGCTGTAATAGAATCACCAACCGGAGTCGATACGAAGAATGGCTCATGAAGCTGTTCGGGTTCTATCCCAAAACTTGAAGCAATGAATGGGGTGACATAAGACAAAGAGGATCCCGGATCAATAAGAACATAACAATCAATGGCATGAACAGACAAGGTACCTGTAACAACATCTCGAGAAGCCTCTGTACTCTGGCGACCACTCAAAGCATAAAATCGGTTGGCTCCACCTCTACCACGAGATTCACCCCTAACTGTACCACGACCTGCTGGAGCTGGAGGACGCACGGATGATGTGGCGGCTGAAGAACCGGATGACTGAGCAAATACCCTACCCATGCCCTGATAGGGTGCACGACAGTCCCGCTGGATATGACCTCTCACCCCGCATTTATAACATACCGGGAGATCCAAATAGCAAGTCTCTGTATGGAATCTCCCACACTTGGGGCATAGAGCCCTCCCCTGCTGTTGTGATCTACCTCCTGGATGACCGGATTGATGGGGTCACCTACTACCTGAACCTGGTCTCAACTGACTGCTCTTCTGATAACTATCCACAGATGGTGGTGCGTTTGCCGAAGACTGAGCATATGACTGGGATGGCCCTGATGGTCCTCTCCCCTGAACTGGTCTCCATGAGTGACCCACTATTCGGGCCCTGCTGCTACTCTCCCTTTCTGCCCGTATCTTCAACTTTCTAGCCTATGTGGCCTGAGCGAATCCCACAATCTTTCCATAATTCATATTCGAGTGTAAGGCAACTGTAGCAGCCTCATTTACCACCAAAGGACTAAGGCTCTGAACGAATCGCCGAACTCGAGCAGCCATGGTCGACATTAACTGAGGAGCATACTTGGACAACCGCACAAACTCCATGTGGTACTCCCAAACACTCATATTTCCCTACTTGAGGACCTCAAATTCAGTGGCACGGGTGGCCATTGTCTCGGCAGGCAAGAAGTGGTCCATAAATGCATCTACAAACTCATCCCATCTAGCTGCAGGACTTTCCTCCCCACGGGAATCCTCCCACATCTCGAACCACGAATGTGCTACTCCTCTCAACCTGTATGAAGCCAACTCAACTCCCTCCGTCTCTCTAGCCTTCATAACTCGAAGGGTCTTATATATTTCATCAAGGAAATCCTGCGGATCGGCCTCTGGGTCTGTGCCTGTGAACTCTGTAGGGGCCAACCGCAGAAATTGGTTTACTCTAGAGCTGGCGGAGTCTTCCTATCAGCTGGAGGGCGCAGGGGAATCATAAGATCTCTAGGCCTGAGAGGGCACTAACTGGGTCAAAATATGGATGGCTCCTCTAAAGTCCCCATCAGAAACCCGGGGACCAGAAGTTGGAATTGCATCAGGATCAGGAATATAAGTGGGAGGGATGGTAGCACCTTCTGCCGCAGCAAGAACAGGAATACTTTGATCTGGAATAAATAGACCAGGTAGATTCAATACCGGGGAGTCACTCTCACCTACGACATCAGGTACATGATTCATAGCCACACTTGGGGTGGCATTGGCCCCAAGGACAAGTCTAGCTCTCTTATTAGGTGCTATTACTGAAAATTTCAGAACAGAGCACAAGTTAGACATAAATACTTTCACTTTTCACTTCACCGCACGATATAGAGTAACAAAGAAGAGAGTAATTTCCTAAATGTCCATGTAGCCCCCTACTTATAAATGTGATCGACAACGCACCGATAAGAAGGGCTCTAGTAGACATGGCTCCGAGACATCCTAGGACTCTTTAAAACCTTAGGCTTTGATACCAAGTTTGTCACGCCCTAAAACCGTGGGACGCGACCGGCGCTCGACCGGGTAGCCCCAGCCAAGCGGCCTGGGTGCCTTTCCTATCCCACGTATTACCCCATGTTTTCATTACTCATTGGTCAAATGAAATAGCCAATTATAATTCAACACCTTTTTACAAAACATACATAGCATACATGGTTACTTAGCGTGGTTTAAAACTTACATCGCCCAACGTACAAAATACATGTTTACATAAGTTCTCAACCCACATTTCTTGTCTATGGAGCCTCTAGGGATACAAAAGAGTGATACCATACTTGCCGGTAACAAGGCCTCGGCTATACCTCTCACAAAAACCAAAACAAGACTCCGGAATAAAAGCGGCTTAAGCAACACACGGCCCCGAAAAGAAAAGGGCTCACCAATACAGCTGACGGAGAGTGAAGGAGTGCTACTGTCGGTGGACTGGAGTACCTGCTATAGAACCACCTACAATCATAACACGAATGTAGCTCCCCCGGCAAAAGGGACGTCAGTACACTTGAATTGTACTGGTATATATGAACAAACTTTACCCTAAGTAAACTCAAACCATACGCAAGTAACGATCAGTAATAGAATCAACAATCAAATACACATGAAAGGTACAATCAAGCCAAACAAGTTTACAATCTCTCCTTTTTCCCCTTCAACATTTTCACATCAATGATTTCACAATCTTTTTCATAATTTCATTTCAATAGTGATTTCGATCACTTTTCCACCCTTATTACCTCGGCCACCCTTATTACCATAACCCACACCTTATTACTTCGTGTTGCGGCACGCAACCCGATCCCACCGAACAAGTCACAATTTACAAACAGCACAACAATAACAACAATTCACATAGAACAACAACAATAATTCTCAAAGAGCAACCACAGCAATTCACAATAATTTCTGTAGCCATCAATACCATTTCCATCATATTCAACAACTCATACGCAATTTAAGTCACCACAATAATTACCCACAACAAGCCAAAAATGTTGTTACCACAGTTGTTCTAATTGCATCATTTACGATTTTCTCCCATTATTTGTTTCTCAACTCTTACCACATCACACTCTCAAAATCACATTTGGTTTATTGCCAATTACTTACACAATTATATTGGGAAAACTTAACCAACAACGTTCAAGACATGTGAATCACAAGGATTCATGAAATAGGCCATCTTGCTTTAACACCCGTGAAACAACCAAAATTCATAAATAGTTCACATAAATAACACGTACCAATTTCTCACACTCCAAACAAGGTGACTTTACAAAGGTTAAAGTTAGCCATACATACCTCAAATTCGCCCCTTAATGATACTACAATGTTTCAATATACTTAAGCAATTTTAATCTACAATACAACATTCAATAGGACCAATATTAGTAACAAATTCCACAACTTATGCCATTTAGGCATATTATCAAACACCTTGTAGGTATAAATCTTTACACCTCATAACTATAGTATTGGTTCGTCCAATTATCACTATTAACCAACAATTCATCCCACTATTTTTCTTCAATAATTTATACTCCTAACATCACATGTGTGATCAACCATTCACACCCAACTAACAAAATTTCATCGAATAATCATCTTTAAATCCCTACCATGGTCCTGTATTTAAATTGGGAATTTATGGCTTCCAATCACCATACCATAGGTTGTAATACATGATTCATACTCATAATTCCATAATAACTCCATATATGTAAGTCTAAGGTGTAGGATTTCCTCTTGTAGACCAAATCATGAAAGACAATTTTGGGGTGTTCTTGAGATTTTGAAGAAATCTTATGAAATCCAACAAAAATCATGTTGTAACTAGTAATTGAGAAGTGAAATCTCCATGAAAACACACTTAAAAACTCACCTTAGGTGTGCAATTTGATGCCTTGGTCGAGTTGGGGTGTAGAGAAAGCCCTAAGCTTGAGAGATATCTCAAATTCTCTTATTTTCGGTCTTTAGAGGTATTTAGAAGCCTTCCACTAGCGCGGTCGCGCACCTGGGCATGCTAATATGCGCGTCCAAACGCAGAATACTTCGCGATATGCACGATCGCGCACCTGGGTGCGCTAGTGACACATGCCTAGTAAAATGATCATAATGGATTACCTCCAAATGACGAACGGTTTGTTGCGTTGGAAACAAGACTCAAAGGGCTTTAATTTGATAGGTTGTTCATCACACAACTCCATATATAACTGGAGATATGATCGTCCAAAGTGAGGTCTTGTGCGCACTCATCTACAACTTTCGTGTAATATGAAATTTTTCAACTTGGCTTAGACTTAGGCCTCTCCTTAGACCCCAATTCACTTCTAATATGACTTATACGCTTATTAACATATCCAATTGATATCCATCATATCATAAATCCTCATTTGCACACGAAATAGAATAATTTAGCCTACCTTGGCACGACGAAATCTTAAATTACTCTAAAAAAAATTTTCGGGGCCTTACATTATTCACACCAAATATTCTATGATAACTATGTTGCTACATATTCCGGTATCCACGTGAATTCTTTATCTTATAGTGATGTATCATAGTAATCAGAGGTGGATTTCAGCATTTAAAGTATATGAATTTCTATAACGAGCTTAAGTCAATATACAATAAGTAAATGAGTTCACGGGCAAATATTTTTAGATATTTAGTAAACTTTTTAATATATATATATATATGGTATGTGCAAAAGCTACTGAGTTCACGGAACCCACATATAATAAGTTGGATCCGCCCCTGATAGTAAACTATGATACATAATTACTAGCATAACAAGAAAATCGAACTTATGTCCTCTAAGTTGCAAGCAAGGCGAAGCTATGTATGGTCTGTGGTCAAGGGTGATCAATTGAACATCCTTCGTCGAAAAGTTATACTTTGTAGGAGTACTTGTTAATGATAAAAAAGAAATAGACATTAAATACCCTTATTAATTTTCCGGTGGCCTGCAAGCCATGATTCAAGAAAACAAACCCAACTTATAATTTAAGTCACATGAACACAAGCTCCACATTTTGTGTTTGACTACAAAGATAAATATTATTGCAGATTACAATCAATCCTTTTTGCCCTGTAGTTTCAGGAAAAAAAACTTACGTGCACTCAATATTTACAAGACATGTGTCTTTTACACTTGCGATTGTTTGTACTCTTAGAGCCCGTTTGGCCACGAATTTTTTTTTCATTTTTTTTATTTTTTTTACTCATTTTTTGAAATAAATATTTGAAATTTTTATTTGAAGATAAATTTTAAAATTTTTCGAAAATTTAAAAAACTCCAAAAAATTATTTTTCAAAATTTTCACTCAAATCACTCACAAAAATTCAAAAAATAACCTAAATTTATATTCATGTACAAACACAACTCTAATTTTCAAATATCATTTTCACTTGAAAAGGAATTTTACTTTTTTTTAGAATTTTACAATTCTTATGTCCAAGCACCCACTTACTTAAATTTATAACCGTTAAAATTAAATTTCTTGATTTGTTGTAAAAATATAAATACCTATCCTGGGCACTCCCACAAGAATGGCTCCTCGAGCCTGAATACAGTAGAGTCAGCTCCAACCAGCTGCTGCCACGTGGACATTGGGCACCAATAACGATCATTTTGATCCACCACATCAATAGATAGATCAGGTAAATCAAAAAATGTGTCGTCATCCTCTCTTGACAAAGAATTCGGTAATTCTTCTTGGGTGTTTTCCAAGAATAAATTGGTTGACGAATGACAACTTCGTAATTCAACTCGGCCCGTCCCGGCTCGAATTTCTTCATTTTCATCGGGGATTGTAATGGCCGCGGCTTTTGCAGCCGTGGTCTGAATGTCCTTAGGAGAAGTGGAAGCTGGACGTGGGAGTTGATGAGCCAAATGAGGAAAATTAAGGTAAGCCGAGTCACCTTTGATGGCTAAAGCCGCGACATCATGAGCTCGAGCCGCCATTTGAGCTGTTGGATAAGTACCTAACCATATTCTTGATTTTTTTCTTGGCTCTCGAATTTCGGACACCCATTTACCCCAACTCCTTTTACGTACTCCTCTATAAGTTGGGTGCTTATTATCATCATCAATTTTCTTCCCTTTCCTCTTCTCTCCATTCTCATTAATTTGGATGAGTTCTTGAACTTTCCTTGAGCTTTTCTTCAAGTCGTAATCTTTTCGAGTAAGCTCATTGCTCGAGGAGGAAGAAGAAGAAGATGATGATGACGACGACGATGATGTTGTGTTTGAAGGAGAATTCAAGACAATAGAAGTAGAGCTAGAGAAAAAACAGCGACGATGATAATCAGCTCGAATTTCAAGTTTGATTCTTTGTTCTTGATCTTCCATTATTATTATTTTTGCTAAAATGTCTAGTTTATTGTCTTTCTTTGTCAAGAAAGTAGGAAGGAAAATGTAGTAAAGACAGAAATTGATGATGTTTGTTTGGCTTCTGTGGTCCTTAGATAAAGTGCTAGAGTTCATTTAAATAAAGGAAAAGGAAAGGGAAGGAAAGAAAATAAATTTGAATGGGACCTTTTGATGCAAGGGTGTCTATAGTTAAGCTATTTTCCTACCCATGTGGCAATTAACATATATTTCTTTATTCCTTTTTTTAATTTTTTAATTTTTGTTGATCTTGTCTAATTTTTTTTTTTTTTTTTGGGAGGGGGAGCAGGGGCGGAGCTACCCTTGTCCGAGGGGTATCAACTGGCACCCCTTTCCGCCCCCTTGTCCGAGGGGTGTCAACTGACATCCTTTCGCCGAAAAATAACACTGTATAGATAGGTATCTTTTTTTTAAAATTTAATGTATACAATGAGTTGACAACCCTTGACACAATATAAACTCCCGGTATAATGTTCAAGGGATGTCAAAAGTGACGAAAGATTGCAAGTTCCATTCCCCATTGCAATATTATTTTCATTTTTCTTGGCTTATTATTTAGATTTTGACACCCCCTTTATATAAATCCTGGCTCCGCCACCGGGGAGCAAGGAAAATGTGAAAATAAGTAGGGAAATCTTCACGTATATGCCTAAGCAGTATATTTTGTCATCATTTGCATAGAGCAAGCAGCCATAGACCAGAGAAAATGGTCATAATCAACAACCATGTATTTCACATGAAAATTGACATATAACCATATAGTAGGGTTGTCGATGATTCAGTCCATTCTTTCTAAATTATACACGGGGATGAGAAGGGGGAACTTGTGATGTTCATGATGCAGGGCGCGCAGACGAGGGCAGGCCGAAGAGAAGGATTGACAAGCTTTTAGGCTAATAAGTTTTTAAAGAAGTGGCGCATATGATACCTCAAGCGAATCTCACATTAAAATGGAAAAGAAAAGTGAATAGCTTTATAAGGTATAATACAAATTTATATTGTACACATACTTTTGGGCTCGATGTACGTAGCCCAAAGAACAAATCCGAATAGAAGAAAATATTAAATAGATAAGGAATGGGTGAGTGAGTGAGTGAGTCCTCACTGACCTGAGCGATTTTGATCACCTAGCAAACCTTTTATTTGGTAAATATATAACATCGCCAACGCGTATTCTCTGATTTGACTACGAATGAAGGAACTCGAAGTGAATAAGCATTGTCTTGTGCAAGGGAACGATAGTTGACCCTGTATCATTTTCTATCCGATAGACTTGATAAAAACGTCCCGACTTATTTCCAGAATAAGAGTTCGAGTGAGGCCTGTTGGACTAAAACGGACAATACATGCCATAGGTGAAAAAGTGGTTCTCCGAAAAATAAAGTGAAACTAGAGGTAAGAAAAAAAAACTTAAATTTTTCACTAATCACTAACTTTTTACTGAATATTATAAAGTCTTTTACTTCTCTATTTTATATTGGGGGTTATGTACTTCAAAAACTTGTGTAATTAATTTCTTTTTTATTAGCAATGACAAGCTTGAAAATGGAGTGATATTTTACTGTTAATTAGACTTCTGTCTTTTTTATCTTATTAAATTAAATTAAATGGGTTTTGTTGATATGTCTTCTTCCAGCTGTCCTAATTCCTGAATTTCTGCAGTGGCTTCAACTTGCCGTAATTCAAGTACCCAAACTCTTCAAGAAAAATTAAATTAAAGAAATTGGAATATGTTAATATATCACTTGAGTCTGTTTGGTATGACGAAAGTCATATTTTATTTTAAAAAAATATTTTCTTGCCAAAGTGTTTTTTTATGAAAATTTAAAAATATTGTCTTGAAAAATGTTTTTTTGATGTCTGATTGGTAAATAAAAAATTTCTTTCGAAAAATTTAATTATTTTACAAAATTAATAATAATATTAATAAATTGCAAGGTGTTATGATGAACTTTATAGTACAAAAACTGTAATAAAAATGTCTGAATATTAGTGGAAGCAAGTAATATGAAGTTTAAAAGTCTCGATAATTTAAATAAATAATTTTCTTCCATTAGGGAGGAAGTAACTGTCCCCCATTTGATAAAGTATTTTCCTTAATATTTTCAAGCAACCAAACATCAGAAAATCTGAAAATGACTTATATCATACGAAATACTAGTTAAATCTCACTATAACAATATATTTATATAATAGTATTTTATTGTAAAAGCCAAACTTTTCTGGAAACTAATTTTCAAGTTATGTTATAATATATTCTCTTTCGTTATGATATTCAAAAATATTCGGAATAAACGGGACTGCTATAGAGGTGTTTGACTGTATTATTCTGATAGCCCCTGCAAGCTAGAACAACCATAACATTTACAAAATCACTTTTTAATTTTCTGTGTTCTTAAAATAGCTTTGAATATAAATTCAAAGAAAATCACAAACAGTGTAGACAAATTATAGAAAACAGTGAAATCTTAGTAAGTTGACCAATAAAAAAATAATTATAAAAAAAACAAAAGAGATGAAGTACTAATTAGCATTATTGAGGAGCAAATCTTTTTCACGTTGATATCATTTATTAAAAAAGGTGAGCTTTTTGTAATAAAAGGAAACGACAATAAAATGACGCTAATAGACATGACCTTAGATTGACGGTGTATTTCTAGAAATTAAAATTAAACTGAACGCTAAGTCTTAAAAAATTAAAATTAATAATATTACTACACTTTAGTACACGTGTCTCACATGTTAACGGGTCCTATCCCTAGATTTGCTTCCCTAATTCATTCTTTATTTGAATAAGAAATTCTTAATTTCCTTATTAACTCCATTTTTCCATCTTTAAAAAAAATCAGAATTAGTAGGCCGATTGAATTTCGTGAGTTTATTAAATGAGTGCTCCATCCAAAATTAATGAAGGACAATAAACTACTAGGCCATCCCTGTTAAATGAAAAATATTACAGTTGGTAGAAAGAAAGAATAGAAGACTTCCTGACAGCTGAAGACTATAAACTATGGACCATAGTGAACCAAGGTCCTTTCATTCATACTATACAAGATGCACAAAATAAAACAGTTCCTCAGGACCCCTCCGAATTTGTGACAGCAAATTTCAGAATGATGGAGAAGAATGCAAAGGCTAAGAAAATCCTTATATGTGGACTTAGTCCTGATAAATACAATAGAATTTATGTGTGCTCTAATGCGAAGCAGATATGGGATGCTCTCCAACTGCTCATGAAGGAACAAACCAAGTAAAGAGATTAAGAATTGAGCTACTCATGAGAAACTATGAGCTCTTTACCATGAAGGAGTCTGAGCCCATCCAGGATATGATGACTAGGTTCACTATAATAACTAATAAATTGAAATAACTTAGACAGGTGTTTACCTTAGAAGAGTTGGTTAGCAAAGTTCCAAGAATCCTTCCGGCTTCATGGGAATCAAAAGTCACTGCAATCCAGGAAGCCAAGGAATTGGAAAAACTCTCACTTGATGAGTTGGTTGAAACTTAAAAACTCATGAAATGAAAATGATAGAACTGCGCAAGGAAGAATCAAAAAAAGGATAAGGCCTTGGTTCTTAAAGAGTCTGAGGACAATGAATCCGACTATGATGATCCTGATCTAGAAATATTTTCCAAGTTCAAGAGGTTCATGAAGAATTCCAAAAGTGCATCTAAGAGAGAGACCAGTAATAAGCCCAAGAAGATCGAAAAAGCTAACAATGATCGGTGCTACAAGTGTGGCAAGCTAGATGACGTAGTCAAGGACTGCCCAATATGGGAAATTGAGCGTAGGAATAACGAGCTAAAAAAGTGAAACTAGAAAAGATAAGAGAAAAGGGTTCCAACAAAGAAAAAATCCTAGGCAAAGGATTTATTGAAGCAATGAAATATGCATTCTTGGCAGCATATGAGGACAGTGGAAGTGATCAAGAGGAAGAAAAGGAGGATGAGGCTCTAAGTCTCTATGTCGTGATTGATTGTAACACCCCATAAATTTGAATCAGTTGTGGATGCATTAAATGAGTATTCATGTGATGGTTATCAATTGGTTATGATAATAAGTGTACGAGGCAAATCATAAGTGATTTGGGGTCCAAGGAGAGGCCTAAGTCTGAGCCAAGTTGGAAATCACATGATAGACTAAAAATATCAGATGAGTGCGCACAAGACCTCACTTAGGACGAGCATATATACATGTATATAAGGATTTGTGTGATGTACAACCTATCAAATTAAAGTTCATTGAGTCTAGTTTCCAACACATCAAACCGTTCATCATTTGGAGGTGTATACAAAAAGTTATGAGCGTTTTCATGTCCCTTCCGTCGCCAGCATCCTGGGTAGCGCCGGGCGCTAGTCGTGGCGCCGGGAAATTTTAACATACTAGAATCAGCACCACATGCAGCGCCCAGCGCCACCTGTGGCGCCCGAGGCACTATATACTCAATTCAGGATTTATTTTTACCCATTAATCTTGGCCAAACTTTGGGGTCTTCTTTCACCCTCTTAAGAGCACCAACTCCTACCATCTTCAAGGTAAGCAATCTCCATTAACTTGGTGTGAAATCCCATCATTCTTATACTAATATTGATGAAATCTACTCATAAAACACATAGATCTTCAAGAAATTCCTTCAAGAACTCAAAGGAGGGTTTTGCAAGATTTCTTCCAAAAGGTAATCATACACCCTTAGACTTACATGTATGAATTTGTTATGGTATATGAGTGTGAATTAAGTATTGGGACTCTTGGTGTGGTGATTAGAAACTATAAGTTCCCAATTTGATTGCACAACTATTATAGAGATTAAAAGATGTTTATTTAATGGAACTTTGTTGGTTGGGTGTGGATGGATGATCATATATATGATTTTGAAAGTTATAAATTGGTTAATCATGATGGTGAGATAAATTGTTGATGAATAGTGGTAATTAGATAAACTAATTATATGGTAATGAGATGTAGAGATTTATGCTTATAAGGTGTTTGAAAATATGCTTAAATGGCTTAAGTTATCAAATTTGTTACTAATATTGGGTTCCGTTGGATGTTGCTATTGTAGATTGAAGGTTCTTAGTATTGTGGATCATTGTAGTATCACTAAGGGGCGAAATTGAGGTATGTGAGGCTAACTCTCTATGTTTGGGAACGTTAATGATTCTCCCTACACTACGTTTCTTTTATGATGTTACTAATTGCCTCATAAATATAGTTAAGCCTAGTTCCTTGAATAGTTGTAGAGCTTCTATTCTCTATCTTCATAACTCGCTCATGACTTTCATTCTGAACGTTGTGATCTCAGTGCGTATTCAATATAGACTTGGGTTTGATGCCCCCCAGTCTTTGTATAGATTACTCAGTATGCCATATACAGTTGAAATTTCAGTATTCATAAGCAGTTCAAGAACACATATCTCAGTCTAGTCCCATTCAGTATTCCGGTATTATGTAACCCAGTATAATCCTGTATTATGTAACTCAGTATGATTCAGTATTCCAGTATTATGTAACTCAGTATGATTCAGTATTCCAGTATAATGTAACTCAGTGTGATCCAGTACTCCAGTATCATGCAACTCAGCGTGATTCAGTATTTCACTATTATGTATTGCAGTATGGTTCTCAATTCCTAATTTTAAATCCCTGAATGTCGAACACCTGTATTTGGGCCTGAGGCCGCAGTTAATGTTTTATGCATTTTTGGGCCTGAGGCTGCAGTTTATGCTTTATGCATCTTTGGGCTTGAGGCCGCAGTTTATACTGTATGCATTTTAGACATGAGGTCGCAGTTATGTATACGTATACTAGGGCCCGAGGCCGCAGTTTGTGCACATATATATATTGGGCCTGAGGCCGCAGTTTAATATTCAAATAAACAGGTTGTTCATCATTCAGAAGAGGGAGTATTCATATCCTTACTTCCTTTGTTCAGTTCAGTTCAGTTATCAGTTATTAGTTATCACTTCAGCTATCAGTTATTAGTTATCACTTCAGTTATTATTACAGTTCAATTTTGATAGTTATCATTTTAGTTATCAGTTATCAATTCTCGGTTATCAGCTCAGTTTTAGTTTCAATATTTATAAATCTTTCTTTCAGTTGCTTTACATATCAGTGCAATTCAAAAGTATTGATGTCCCTTTTGCCTAGGGCCTGCATCTCACAATGCAGGTAATGATTTACAGGTTGATGATTTAGAGTGTTAGGATTCCCGTACCAGCTATTTGGTAATCCCCAGTTCTTTCAGGGAATTATAATTATCTTACAGTCTTCAGTATTTTCAGACAGTCAATATTTTCAGTACTTCATTAGAGGCTTCATAGAGTAGAGTAATAGTTAGACAGAGTCTCAAGCTTTTCATGCTAAGCTATATTTTCTACAAATATATTTCAGAAATTGTATTAGTATTTTCGTACTTCGATTTATATCATTTAGACTTTCAGTATATCAGTATGTGTTAGTTTATCTTTCGCATTCAGTATGTTATGATATCACATGTTGATTCAGTCATCTAGTTGGTTCGCTCGGTTACATGTAGTCAGGAACCGAGTGTCATATTACGTCCAGGCCCAGATTCGAGGTGTGATATTGATGAACCCCAAGCTGTGAAAACAGTACCCCCAGCACAGCTTGGAATGCACATTGGAAGACCTCCTTTATTTGATGAACACCATTATGATGAGTGGAAGTTGCATATGGAAACATTTCTTCAGGCTACTACTTTGACCTATGGGTAATTATCAGTCATGGACCAACATTCCCAACCAAATTGGACAGTGAAGGTAATAGGTGCAACAAAAGAGAAGAGGAATATGATGAGGAAGATCATCAGCTAGTTCAGGAAAATGCTAAAGCAAAGGACTTGCTCTATATGGGCCTGTCTAGAAACACTCTCCTCAGAGTGTTCTCTTGCATCTATGCTCATGATATATGGAGGATCTTGGAAACTGACTTTGAAAATGGAAACATTGAAGTGGAATTGATTGTGATTGAAGAATCTAAAACAGAGGAAGAGTGATAGGAATGATTGCCATGGGTGACTCAGAAACTGAAGAAGATGCAACCCAGGTAAGTATATCTGACTTGAAAGAAAATATTTATGCTATATCCAAAAATTAACTAATGGCTATTGTTGATACCCAATTTTTCTCTATGTATTTTTATACTCAAAATACTTTTAAATTAGCATGTATATGCATGTATAAACATACACAAAGATTTTGGTATTTTTCCATATTTTTTAAGGATTTTTAAAACCAATTTATGGTCTATTTTGCACTATAAAATCCAATAATTATTCCCAAAACTTATTATTTTGGTGAATAATTTATTTTATTCTCACAGTTATACAAAAAATATAATTTACATAATTTTACAAGTCCGTTTGGTATTTTTAAACTAAAACTGCATGAAATTACAATTTTAGCATATTTCTCGATTTAATAGCATTTGTAATCAAAAAATCATTCCTAATATTTTTAAATTAGTACATATGCATTGCTTATTAACTCAGTATTTTAATTTAATTTTTGAACGTCATTTACTATTTTATAAAAATTAAAATTGGGGAAAATTGGCTATTTAAATTGTAGCCCTTTTTAATTTCAATTTTTTAGCTCAATTCCAGCCCCAATCTAACCCCCAATTACACTACCCAATTTAAAAAATTACCCGACCCAGACCCAATTAAATAAACCCGACCCACGCACCCCTTAATCTCGACCGTTGATCATTTAGATCAACGGTCCACGTTAACCCCTTCCTTTTTTAATCCAATAGCCCCCCTAACCCTAATCATTTCTCTTCAACAACCGCCCTTGTATCTCCTTCGTCTCCCAAACGCTCCCAAGCCCCTCTGAAACCCTAGCCCTCTCCGCCGATCTCCGGCCTTATTCCATCGGAAATCATGGCCTCTCAGGCCTTGTGTAATCTATATCTACCCACACTCGCCCTTATCCTCCTTTTGCATGAAGATTCAAGGTCTGACCTTGAAGCCCCCGGCTCAGAAGCTCTTCGATTCAAGTTCTATGGCCATTTCCGGCGAGTCCTAGCCCTGTGAGTCCATCTCCGACTCAAGGCCAGCCCGTTCTAGGCCTTTCGCATTTTTCTAGTGTTTTTCTCTTAAACCCTAAGTTTCGAGGTTCTTCATCTTTGTTTCTCTTTAAGATCTGCTTCAGATCTATGTTATTTTCTAAGATTTCAAAGTGTTTTCCACATTTTTGTCGATTTTGTTTTCGAACTGTTCATCTTCTTAAAACTTAGGGTTTCTCCGATTTTCT
>MU693134.1:146856-159838 GCA_026770625.1 Nicotiana glauca
GCCCGGCTACTAAAATGCTGAAGTTTTGTGTGATTGTCTTTGCTACTTCAGCCCCGTGTGCTGAAGTTATGCGAAAAAGCGGGTACGCTTGCAATTTTTTTTGCAAAGCGGGCATAGATTAAAATGTGGCACAAAAAACGGGTATAGATGCAATTGCCCCTATTTTTCCTCGTTTAATTTGCTTGGAGTAATTCGGATTAATAGGGGACAAAAGTATGAAAGATTTTCTGTCTAACTTGAATGATAGATACAGTTATGGCCCCAAAGTTTTAGTAGCTTGAAGACCACACAAGTAATATATAGCTAACATTTTTTTCACATGAGTTTTGTGGATACATCAATTTGTGCCAGTTCATGTACTGTACGTACCGTACGAAGAAAATAATACTCATCAATGAAAACGACCCAAATATATTTATTTTTTAGGTTTTTTTATATTTGCGTTTGCACCAAAATATATCACTTTAAGGGTAAAGCATTCCTTGATCAAGGTGATTTTATTTTCAAGGCTCGATCACTCTGTGTGACCTATAGGTCACATGTTCGAGCCGTGTAAATAGCTATTAATGCTTGCATTAGAGTAGTTATCTATAGTATATCCCTAGGGCTGCAACCCTTATCTCGATTCTGCGTGAATGCATGATACTTTGTGCACCGGACTATTCAAACCTCTGAAACCTCTAATTAAAGATGAATGAACACTTACCACCCGCCATTATAACTTTTTGGTGGTCCAAAATATATGAGTTTAACTAGAGGTTTTATGCCTTTATAGCTTTGAATCATTCAAAATATATACATTCAGTTAGGCTTTAGCCTTTAGCATCAACAAATTAAACTAAACATTTAGCAATCTAGTCTAAATTTTCTATGACTGTGATAAGAAATTCAGAGCTTTATTTATAGTTTAAACTTTTTGCAATTGGTAAATAATTCAAATGAGGTATACTAATACAATATTCTATTTCTTTAGCAATTTGTCAAACTTACAACGTTGTAAGTTATATCTTATTGTAAGTAAATTTCTAAAAGGATCGCATACTTGGTCATTTGATTTGATTCTATATATAGTTGGTCCTACTCCAACTATAGAATATTAGTTGGAGTAGTGGATTTTTAACTTGTACTATAACTAGAACTTACTAGGCAAAGATCACTTTTAGCTGATGGCCGATTATTTACATTTGATAGTTAAAAGTATATAAATTTTATCAATTTTATATATATATATATATATATCCCCACAAAAAAATACAAAAATATATATTTTTTACTATTATTTTGAGAGCGGCTATATACTGTCATTTTCTTAAATTACTATGCCCCGGAGATTTAATATTAATGGTGTAAAACTTTGGGAATATTTTTTCAAACCGTAATTATGATCTCCAAATATGATGATCCTGGTGTGGTCTTCTGGCATAGGATAAAAGGCACTTAATAAAGGTAATTCATATTCAGTGGATGGTACTGAGGGGCCGTTTGGCCATACAAAATGTTTCACCTTTTTTCGAAATAATTTTACTTTTTTCCGAATTCTTTTTAATTTTCACTTAAAGATGAATTTTAGAATTTTTTGAATATTTGAAAAACTTTAAAAGGCTCTTTTTCAAAATTTTCACTTCAAATCACTCACAAAAATTCAATAAAGCCAAAATATATTTATGTCCAAACACAACTCTAACTTTCAAATACCAATTTCACTAAATTCACTTTTTCCAAAATTTTACAATTTTTATGTCCAAACGCCCACATAGTGTAAGACCTAAGGAAAGTGCAAGGGAGAAAAAGAAACCCTAGAAAGAAAGATAAATACAACAAACTAGAGCCCTATTCTTTTTATCACTCTACACATGGTTTAAAAGTTTAGGGTTGGAACCTTACAGCTTGTTTGGATGGTTGTTACGTATCGTTTTATAATGTATCGTATTGTACTGTATCCTTTGGTGAATACAATGTTTGGATGAATTGTATCGTTTTGTCGTCGTTTAATGATATCACGCACCAGTAATATCATGAATAAACTAACAATATTCTAAAGAAAAATTATGATGCGATACATAAAAAGATAGGGTAAATGATAAAATAAAATTATTTAATAATAATAAAGGGTGAGATTGAGAGAAAAAGACAAGGTAACGACGCGACCACACCAAATCGGTCGTTACATAAAGTGGCACATTTCATCATTACGTAACGACGGATTTAACGATACGATACAATAAAATTTAAGTAACAATCAAAACAAACATTGTATTTAAAGTAACAATACAATACAATACAATACAATGTTTAACAACCATCCAAACAAGCTGTTAGGAATATGAAAATTTGTAATATAAAGCGTTTTCTCCTTTAATGAGCCTTATACGGCACGATAAATTAGTCAGGACCCCATATGGGTAAACTTCTACCTGCACTTATACCATGTCAAAGTATAAATGGTCATTTCATCAAAAAGCTTAAATGTTTAAAATCCGTACATTTTTATTTACTTAATTATGTCTTCAACAGCTGCATGTTGAAACAGCTAGGGGGAAAAAATAGGAGCCCGGTGCACTAAGCTCCCGATATGTGTAGGACCCATAGAAGGACCGGACCACAAGAGTCTATTGTAAGCAACCTTACCCTACATTTCTGCATGAGGCTACTTCCACGGCTCGAACACGTGACCTCCTGGCTACATGGAGGCAACTTTACTAGTTTTGTCGAGGCTCCCTTCGAGGAGATGGCAACTATTGTTACTGTTTCATCTATACTACTAGCTAAGGAATGATAGAATGCTCAATAATAATAGCTCAAAGAGCATAATTGAGCAATGAATTTTAGGACCAAAATAAGAAGGGACTATAAAAGAGAGATCGACATAATAAACTGAAGAACTAAAAGAAAGCCTGTTTTTTTCCTAACCCCAACAGCCAAAAGAGCATAGACAAAAATGGGGACTTAACCGAAAAATGACTTCTCTGAAAGATTCTACTGTTGGTTACAAGCCATACGATGCACATTTGGCTCATCATCGTCATCCATATCATAAGCCTCTTGCCTGCGTCGCTGCTCCTTGCGCCTCATTTCTTCCTCCATGTTGACATCATGCAAAGTGGTTTCCTCACAATCATTTAACTCCATATCAGACGCGTGGTTCCCTGGCCTCGGTGGCAGAATAGTCTCAAGAATGCGGCATTTCTCAGGAGAAAGAAGTCCAGATTCTGGAAATTCCACATTAAAATGGATATAAAGCCGACCCTTAATGAATGGCCTCCCATAATGGGGCATTCCTTCATCATTTATTGCCTTATATTGATCTGCAAGAGACAACCAAATTATCATTAAATATTAATCGCGTCTCCCTTTACAAAAGAAAATAAGTAAATTAAAAGAAAAAAATGAAAGAATTTTCGTTACCAGGCTTTATAACTTCTCCGGGGCTAGATTTGATTAGAAGCTGCCTACCATCAAGATGAGTCAGAACAAATTGAAAGCCACAGAGAGCTTCTGTCAAACTAAGATTGTGCTCCACGTAAAGATCATCAGACTTTCGCCTGAACTTCGAGTGATCCTTTTGTTGTAATATAAAAATAATATCGCCGGTGATGGTATCTGGCTGCATAACCACAACACACCCATTAAAACAGAAGTATCGCTTTCCAAAATGACAAAGGCAGCGCACACACTGCAACAGGAAAGCAGATAGCCTTCACGGTTTTCTCAGTGACAACATAACAACAACAACAACAACAAAAAATCCAGTTTAATCCCACAAGTGGGGTCTGGGGAGGGTAGTGTGTATGCAAGTCTAACCCACACCTTGAAGGTAGAGAGGTTGTTTCCGATAGATCCTCGGCTCACAAAAGACGAAAAGGAAAGCAGTGGTTTTCTCAGTGAAAAGGATATATATTCAATTAAAAGTCTTGAACTTAACTTCAATGTTTATAGTTCAAATATATCAGATTAAGTAAGAAGGACCCAATTTATTTGCAAATATTGACTAAAAACTTTGGAAGCCCACTTTAATATTATCGGGGAATTGCAAAAGCTGAGCAATATATTGGCATTGCATAAAACTCTTACAGCTTCATCAGCTTCCCCGTCGAAAATAATCTTCTGACCCTGTTGCATCCCTTTCTCAACATTCACTTCCAATACTTTCTTTTCTTGTGTAATTTTGTTTCCCTTGCACTGAGTGCACCTATCTCTCTCACTTATAACCTCTCCTGTGTTAACAAAGAAAAAATCATAGTTTCACCAATAATTTCTTCCCTATTATATAAGACTGAAAATTAGTATCACAGGGATAATCTCATTAACTACGTACCTGAGCCTCGGCATTCAGGACAAACATGTTGCATCTGTTGAATCATTCCTGGGGCAATCTGTCTTGTCGTGACACGCATTCCAGTACCATGACATCCATAACATGTTCCAGAGGCTCCACTCTTTGAACCTTTCCTGATAATCCAAGAAAATCATGGAGAATTCATCAATACGCACCAGTGAACTTCAACAAAACATACATGCTGAGGGAAATTTAAATGCATAAGCAATCCAATAAATAAAAGCCAATTAAGACAAGCTTAAGACCGTCTAATCTCTTCATTAAGATGCAGATATTCTGGTATGAGACAGACTGTGGAAGAGGTGAAGATTTTGGAAGAGGTCAGATAATTCTTCTTTTTTTTCCTGATCTATCTCGCCTTTCTTGCCATTCTTGCACCAAAAATAATGTTATGTATTTCTCAGATACGTTAAATTGGTAACAGAAGGTTATATTAGATTTCCCACTAAGATGAAGAAGACCTCATAGCCACCACCACCGAACAACGGAGAAGCAATATAAACCAGCCTTTCAACGCCCTACAAAAAATACCGTCAAAGCATCTTAAGAAGTGGAAAGAGCTAAAGAAAATAAAAATCCTGCCTCTAACAATCTTATCTAATAGAGAAGTCTCTTCCGCCTTCCGTTTTATAATTTGGTCTAGCCATTAGGAGGACAACCTGCTTCATTACAAGTTTTTGTCTACAACAAATGACTAACTTCATTCTATATAAAATTTTGTTTTGCTACAAAGAGAAAACTAGCAGAAAGTTAGTATGCCTAATTTTTCCTAGGAAGGTGTCCGAATTTGAAAAATTCCAAAAGTATCTAGTAATCTGTGTCACACATCTCTTCAAAGGGCGGTCAATTTTTTGACTCAAATATCACTCAAACGCAGAGACAGAACTTGGTATTGATTCTCATCCTTAATGAGAACAGAAGTATTTAAAAATGGTGTAATCATTCAACGCATTTACTTGAGAATCACTGTCACAAAGTGCCACAAAGACAGTAGGAAGTGAAAAAAGTAAAATAATTTAAAAAAGAGAAATACCCTTTACACTTTGGGCACAGTATATTCCGTGAAAGAGAGAGCTTTTTGGTTGTGCCACTGTACAAGTCTTCCAGACAAACCCGTAGAGCGTGCACCGCATTTTCACCTTGTTTCTTTCTGCTGCCTCTGAAGCTACCACGACCTAGGATAACCAAAGGCCGATGGATTTTTCAACCAAAAAAATAAAAAAAAGATAATTCTGACAAGAGGAATTTAGCAACCCCACCCTCCCAATTTGCATGGTCTCTTCCTATCCACCCTATACCTAAGAGGGAGATGAGTCAACATTACCGCCAAAAGCTCCACCAAAACCTCCACCAAAGAATGACTCAAATATGTCAAATGGGTTGTGACCGCCACCACCCCCACCCATTCCTTCTTTAAGCACATCTTCACCATACTGATCATAAATTTCTCTCTTCTCTGGATCACTTAAAACTTCATATGCATGAGCCAATTCCTTGAACTGAGTAGACAAAAAACATGACCAAGAAAATATAGGACAAAAAATAACAAAACGAGCATCAGAATAGCAAAGATTCCTTGGTATAGAGATAACATATCAGGAACAGCAACACGCAAAGAATTTTAATTGCACGTGCGAGAGGCGCAACTCACTTTTTCAGGGTCCCCACCCTTGTCAGGGTGATTCTTTATAGCAGCTTTTCTATACGCCTTTTTAAGTTCATCTTGACTGGAATTCTTTGGAACACCAAGAACCTCATAGTACTTGGAGTTATCACTCCTCCTTGCACCCCGTCCAAACATAATAGATTACCTTAGTACCTGCACAGAAGTGTTGTACTAATTTCATTTAATTCTGCCATCTTAGGATAAACTTATTAATAAGGAAAGCTGAATACTACACATACAATATGTACAGTAAATAGGGAGCTAACATGTATTGATCACCAGCAACTATTGGTGCAGTAAATAGGGAGCTGAGATGTATTATTTACCAGTAACTATTGGTGCACGCGTGTATCAACACAAGCAATCTGTAAGAAGTATATTAAGATAAGGAAAGTGCTATACTAGTTCATTCATATCAATCTATATTAACATTCTAGCGATTCAAGCACGAAACAACAGAACATGGACCATTTTTCTTTTGTAATCATAAAGCAATTAGATTAAAAAAAGAGGGAGTAAACCATGCTTTTTTTTTTTTTTGCACCGGGTGTCCGAGTCTCTATGAGCCCCGACTATCCCGAGGGTGCACAGGCCCTCGGCAAGGAGTTTCCCGCAAGTACACCACGGCTAATTCAGGTTTTACCCAGTCCGATAGCCCTCAGAAATTGTTTGCACCCAGTGGGTTTCGAACTTGAGACCTTGAAAGGGAGCAAACCCCAAGGCTTTGAAAGGCAACTTTATTGAAAGCCATAGCATTGTCGCTTTAAAGGCGGGAACGATGCAAAACAGGGGCTATCGCTTCATAGGCGCTCGGACACTTTAAACGGTGAGGCACAAGGTGAAGCTACTCTTGAATCTGACATTGAAATATAGAAGAAAAAGGGTCTTTTTTCATGAAGAGAAAAAAAAAATGTTTTACGGTCTTTTGTCATTTTGAGTACTAAGGTGGTAAGGTTCTTCTAGTATGCGAGTCTGCTTCTTACATTACTTGTGATTCTAAACTCCTTTTTCCTTCCCTCTTCTACTATCTTAGTGTATCTGTTAAACCAATTATATATGAAACCAGAATACTACAAATTAATTCTTTTTAAGCCTGCAGTTTTTAGGAATTAGTTTCTAAATATAACCCAACTAACCTTTTTATATATTACTATCTTCAGCAAACCAATACAAGCTTCTTGAAGCTCAAAATTCTAAATGCCACTTATCTTTCCACTGATATGATACACAAGATGCAAAGAATCAAATTTTAATGCTGTAACAATACATAGAAATATCTGTCCAAAGTTTCACATATAAATAAAGAGAAAAATGAAATTTTAATAGTACTCCTTATCACTGCCATTCCATGTGGCACGCTTTCCTTTTTAGGAAGGGAGCTTTGGATCAACGATAAAGTTATCTCGGTGTGACCTACAGGTCATATGTTGGAGCCATGAAAGCAGCCAAAGGCTATCTACACCCTGGGGTGTGGCCCTTCCCCGACCCTGCATGAACGCGGGATGCAAGGCATTGGGCTGCCCTTTTTAACTTTCCTTTTAGTCTATCCTAAAAAAAAAACACATTTCTATATTTAGAAAGGATTTATCTTTTCACTTCCATTTTACCCAAATATTTCATGCTCATATAAATAGCTTAATTTAGACTATAAATTTTAAAATTCTTATATTTTTTCTTAAATTATGTGCCGAGTCAAACGATGCCACTTAAATGGGAGAGAGGAGTAGATAAATCACAAACTTAAAATCACAATAGCTCAAAAATAAACAAAAAAAATCAATAAACGACGGAGTTATACAGAAAAGGAAGTAACTTTATAGCTGAAATAGTAAAAAGATCCCTAAATAATATAGAAAAAACATAAAGTACAATTCAAATGACAGCCAAAGAAGCAATGGGGAAAAAGATTGAAGAATTGTAACCAAAAGAAGAAGAAGAATACCTGGAAAGAGAGAAGAAGAGTTAGTTACAGAGAGAAAAATGAAGAGCAGCTTTCCCTTTCTTATTCAACAAGGAGAAGATGACATGTGTTTTTCTTCTGAAGAAGAAGTTTTCATTTCAGATTTCAGGCGGTGGTATAATACAAAGATTTTGTGAAAAAAATTATTAAAACCTTTTATACTAACACTCTATTTGGATAGTTGTGTTTCCGTCATTTTATAATATATTGTATTGTATTGTATCATATTGTACCGTATCGTTTTATAAATACAAATGGATAGATTATATTTTTTGTTATTGTTAAATAATACTTTATTGTTTGATTTGACTGTACTGCAATGTACTGCAACTGATAAATTTATTAAAATACCCTTAATTATTTAAATATTAAATTTATTAAAAATTATGCATAAAAATAATTTTAAAAAATAAAACAGAAGAATGCAAAATACCTTAGGAAAGCAGAACAAATGAGCGAAATAGAAGAAGGCAAAAATAAAAGATCAAAGCTAATTAGAATTGAGTTAAAAGCAAATTATGAGAAAAAAATAAAACAGAAGGCAGCAAAACACCTTTAACACGTTGGTATGGAAAAAAATAAAGTAAGTTATAGGTCGGAGATTTGGAGTTAAAGTAGAAAAAAAAATAAAGGGTAAAATAGAATTATGGAGTAATAAGTTAGGGCATAATTGGAAAAAAAATTAAGAAACAATCCCATCACACCAAATCAGTTATTTCAAAAAATAGGATTTTTTATTGCTCCGGAATAATGAATTTAACAATATATTATTTTTATATGAGATCAATAACATATAAGTTACACAAAGGATTAGTAAATAAAATACAGAATC
Source organism: Nicotiana glauca (assembly GCA_026770625.1). Lineage (NCBI taxonomy): Eukaryota > Viridiplantae > Streptophyta > Magnoliopsida > Solanales > Solanaceae > Nicotiana > Nicotiana glauca. The sequence continues at coordinate 155,651 of MU693134.1, forward strand.
AAAAGCTCATACTTTTTTTCGTATTCAAATTATAAATTAAATAAATACAAGAGATCATTTTGTCTTTGATTCACACCATCCCTATAAGAGATATGATTTTAAGCCTATTACAAATATTTCTTTTATTACGTCAGCAGGTTATCGTCAGTTTCTTTGTTTGGAGTTACAATTAGCGGTGTTCATAAAAACTCCAAAAATCGAGCCAAACCAAAAACCAAATTAAACCGACCAAAAAAACTAATACTTTTTGGTTTGGTTTGGTTTTGGCTTTGAATCTTAAAAACCGATCAAATTTGGTTTGATTTTGGTTTTAATCAAAAAATAACCGGAAAAAACCGAACCAACCAAACCGACGGTAGGAGTAGCTATTTCAAATTTATTATTACACCTATATATATATGTATATTTTTATACAAGATTTCAAAAAAAATTTATGGTGAATGTTAATCGTTTGCACTTTTAGTACAGTTTTTTACCTTTATATTCTAGTTTGATTGGTAGTTTTTTTTTTTGTAAAGTGTAAGAATCCATTTCATGTTAAGAAAAAATTTAATTGAGTCCTTAAATTATTAATCACTATTTGATTCAATTATTATCAATATATTTTAGTAAATAATAGATTTCTCAAAGGGCAATTGATTTGATAGTGTTACGTTGAAAATGTGGTTGCCAGAATATGTGTTTGATAGTGTATATCTTATATTTAAGAAAAAATCGATAATTAATCGAAAAACCCAAAAAACCGATAAAACCCGATATAAATCGAATCGAGAAAAAACCGACTTAATTGGTTTGGTTTGGTTCTAATATTTGAATAACCGACTTACTTGGTTTGATTTCTTTTTACGAAAAAACGATTCAAACTGAACCATGAACACCCCTAGTTGCAATAATAGTTATCTTAGGCACATTGAAAAGTATTGTTAGTTTCTTGTGGGTTGTTTGTTAAGTGGCCTATTACTAAGAAATTGCAATGCATATACAAGGTCAATATTTTTTTATAAATATATTAGGTGTTGAATCGCCTTGATTTATTTGTGTGTTTACTTTTTTATTATTTAAATTCTCACGGCAAAAATTTTTGACTCTATCACTGGTTTGAAGTGATCTCGCACTAAGCAAAATGATTTTCACTTTCCATAACAAAAATAAAAGAAAGTTAATCTATTCCTGAAATTTTACTAGTAAATTCAATCTTTGAGACTGATTGACTCAAAAGAGGTTAAATTATTTCTAATCAAATCAACCAAAAGAGATGAACGGGCAAATTATAGTCAATCATAATTAATACTGGATCGAAAGATATAGTAGCTTCAAGAATATATTGGACAGATGAAATATCAGAAAGTTTTATTCATGATAGAATTGTGTCCTGCCTCTCCTTAGAGAGGGACAGGAGGTTACAATCGTTTTTGCCTCCCTCTTCTATGTTAAAAATGGAGCTTCCTCCTTTCTCCGTAGATCAAGGATCCTTTTTCTAGGAGCTCTATTCCCCCTTTCGGTCTATTGGAATGTTGGAGAAGAAGTAGGAGAGGAAGTACCTCTTTCAATTCTTTTTTCTTCTCTTTAAAGTCCCCAAAACTTCTTGTGTTTGCCATGACTTATCATGGTTGGATCGGGGAAGCTTTCTCGTCGTGGAGAGGCCTTGGCCTCATTGCTTATATCGAATGTAGCAATGACGAGATGAAGTCAACTTTGTTGACTTCTTTCATAAAATGATAGGGGCAGGGTCGTGGTCGCCGCGGTCGTGTGGTCAGATTTTGACCAATATAGAGACCTCATAGCATAAGAAAATCAAGGTGTCTAAGTAACAATATGTGCAAGTATGTGCAAGTTAAAGTGACAATCTATGTATTATGCCTTAATAATTCAATACAATACGGTTTCTTTACAAATTTCCATTGAAATTCGGCTACGGATTCATGATCATTGTAACATCCTCTTACAGTAATACAGCGTAAGGTTGCGTATGATAGACCCTTATGATCCGTCTTTTTCCTAAATCCAGTATAAGGAGCCTTATGATAGACCTTTATGCAAATTATAACTTAACATAAGAAATTATTTTGTCGTTGATTCACACCATCCCTATAAGAGATATTGATTTTATGCAATAACGATCCAGTAAAATCTCACTAATGGGATCTGGGGAGGGTAGTATGTATGCAGGCCTTACCCCTGTCAGTAAAATGTAGTTGTACAATAATTCTGGAGAAAATAAAATAAGATAAACAGAAATATAAACGAAACAGAAGCTAATCCAAGCCCACTGAATTCACAGTGTTTCCTTAAGGAATTTAATCCCCTCCAGGTACCCAAGGTTATGGATTACTTCCTCCCAAGATAGAACGAATTACACACTGGTGTAACGGTTCTTCAAACCCCAGTGTTTCAACGAACACAAAGTTCGGTAGCAAATTACACTTATTGTTACTTTCTTTGAAGTTAAAACAATGCAGAAGGAGGAGAAACTTAGAAAATCGTATGAAAAATCTGAGAGAATGGACTTGTATTTATAGCCAATGTTGGGCTGAAATCTGAAGAGGTGCAACTCTTCAAAATGCGTTTTTTATGCAAAACGGTCATAGCATAAATGACATAACATAAATGCTATTTACTCAACAATAAAGAGAAAAAATTGAATAGGGTAGTTAATTTTCTGTTACAAAACAGAAAACGGAAAAATGAAAACAGTTGGATTTTAATATTAATATTCTTGAATTTAATATTAATATTTTGTTATTAAAATGGATATTTAATAACATTTCTGTTAATATTTACTATTAATAAATAAATTTTGTTATGACCCGAATTGGAGGGCCGTGACGGACACCCGGTGACTTACTCAACCGAGTACCAACGTAAAGTATCTTTCTTATCATACCATCATGGGTAAATGGGCCGGAAGGGTCGTCATGATATAACAAGAATGAAACATAAGGGAATACTTGACATAGGATAACCCAACATGTAATACAAACTTATACATGTGACATGCAGTCCTATAAGACCAAAATGAACACTCGTACACGAAACATAAACCGACAAGGCCATACAATCTTTTATATGCATGACATCTGTCTACAGCCTCTAAGAGTACATACATATCATAAGGTCGGGACAGGGTCTCGCCATACCAATCAATACATGTCCAAATCATACTAACCAAATAGGCAACTCCGGAGCAACTGGAGTGCACCAACACCTTCCGTTGGGCTGGTAGCCTACTAGGAGGAATGTCAACCTGTCTATCGGGACCTGCGGGCATGAAACGAAGCACCCCCAGGCAAAAGGGGCGTCAATACGAATAAAGTACCGAGTACGTAAGGCAGAAAAATATGAATAAGAACAGTAATGTAAAAAGAGATAGAGGAGATACAAATGAAATGCATAATACATATATATACATAAACTTTTAAAAACATTCGTCTCTGTGGTAATCATCATCATCATATCGTACCCGGCCTCAAAGAGGACTCGGTAAAAATGTACCCAGCCATCATAAGGCTCGGTAGAATTGTACCCGGCCACGTGGAGCTCGGTAAACTCAATTGATCAGTGGTTGCACAATAGGTGCCGTACTCGGCCGATTATAGCGCGGATCAGTAGAGTAAAATAGATACTATATATAATGCATGCTAGACTTATGGAATCACGTTCTAAACCTTTCAGAATGACTTAAGGTCGTTGTACCTTCGATTAAACATTATGGACATCAATACCTTCATTATGAACCTCGGTAGGATTCAAGGATCATACACACTTGCTTAGAATAATTGTATAAGGAAAGAACAACATGGACAACCTTAGTTGCTAGGAGTAAATCCGTTATGAAACGTTATGAAATAACATATTCATTTCACTTTAGATCATACAAAAGAAAGAAGGAAGTGCTTTAACATACCTTATCACAATCTTTCCAATCACCAAGTTGAACTCGCCTATTCGCACCTTAATCTAAAACAATGGTAATAATATTATCATCAAGTTATGAAAGGTACAACTATCGCACAATGGACAACAAGCTTATTTTATATAAAAACGGGCAGCATCTCCCCTATAATCCTTACTTCCTCCAAATTCAAGGTAAGTCCAACAACTCAATAATACAACAATAACAATATATATATATATATATATATATATATATATATATATATATATATATATATATATATATATATATAT
>MU693135.1:2772-24251 GCA_026770625.1 Nicotiana glauca
GCGGCCAAACACCCTTCTGAATCTCTAAACTTCAGCGACCCTCATCCACCGCGGTTCTACCGCGGTCGCGGTGGAACCGCGGTAGAACAGTGTCTCTGATTCTTCAGGGCTGTTCTGGCGTGATTTCCATGTTTGCAAATATGGCCTTTTTCTTCCACTTTTGACTCCAAAATTGCTCCTTAGCCTTCCTTAACCATTTTGTACCTACAATTCATGAAAAACACTAATAAGAGCATTTTGTCATCGTATATATCATCAAAACAATATAAAAATATGATTATTTAAGGCGTGATTATAGTCAAATTTACCTATTATCAGTATACTATCATGTGCTAGTATGTTCTTTGTTTCCAGTATTTTCCTCACCATCTAACTTGCTTGTTTTGGAACTGTTAAATGCTTTAACTGGTGCCCTTTTATGTAATATGCATGAATCCACCATATCCAAATTCAATCTTCTTTCCTTGCTAAATCCCAATATAATTTAAGAATAGCAGCCTTGTTCTAGATTCTCAAGTTTATTAGTTCCATCCTCTATTACTTTTAGGGTAGCAGATTCTCTGCCAACTGATCAGTGCTTTTTTTTGCGATGACATTGTTGCCCGTCCATAGATAGCTTCTATAGAAACTTTTCACCGCTTTTCATCACCTTTGCTGGCAGGATAAACAGTTGAGCCCAGTAGGATTGTACACCAAATAAAACACTTCTTATCAATTAACTTCTTCATGTATAAGACCATTTTTTCGTTGTCCATGATATGATTCTTGCTACAATATTCTCAATGAGGGGTTACCACTGCATCATTGTTAACTTTTTAGTAGATAGTGGAACTCCTGAATACTTGAAAGGTAGCATTCCTTTTTGTGAATCCCAACTTCTTCGGTATCTATTCTTAATCATTATGTGTTACCCCTCCAAAATAAATGGAGTTCTTCCCTATATTTGCTTGCAATCCTTAGGCTGTTGAGAATTGATTGAAACTGTTAAGAACTTCAATCACTGAAGCAACATCTCCTCTAAAAAATATCAAAACATCATCTCCAAAACCTAAATGATTTAGTTCTAGTTTGGCACATCTGGGGTGGTAATGGACTTGTTTCTTCACTACCATTTCCTTTAAGGTTCGACTCAGATATCCCATTGTAGTTGCAAATAGAAATGGAGACATAGGATCTCCTTGTCTAAGTCGTTTTTCAGCATTGAAGGGGTCAGTTGACTCTCCATTCACCATGTCAGTATAGTTTACTATTTTGACACATTTCATTACCCAAGCTATGAAATTTTTAGGAAATCCAGTAGGCTCATCTTCTGCTCCAAATAGCTATATTTCACAGAATTATAGAAAAGCCTTATGCTTCATAATGCTTTCTTTAACCATTGACCACTTTAGCTAAAATTGCTTCGTAATGCTTTCTTCAACCATTGACCACTTCCAAGTATCATATACTATATGGTAAAAAAATATTATGTTCTGCCCAATTATTAAATAATCTAAATGGATATTTGATACTTATTTGATCATCTCCCGTGGAAAGCAACATTGGTGCATGATGTGATATCCCTAGAAGGTCATACTCCATTACTACATTCCCCTGTTTCATCATCCATTCATAGTTTTCAAAAGCTCTGTCGATTTTGCTTAAAATTTTGTCTTCCATTTTTTGTTTGTTAGTTCATGTATAGTAATCTCCTTTCCACATCAATTCACTTAGGTTGGCTGCCTGAATACACTTAACAAAGTCTTGAGCTTGATGAACTGGATTCCTATATGTTGGACACATTATTGCATTAAAGTCTCCTATCACTAGCCAAAGTTTTGTAATGCCTTGTGCCAGTACTTTCAGATCTTCCCATAGTTCATTCCTTTGTTCTATTATATTGAATCCATATATGATGGTGATCATACAGTCAATCTGTGTTGCAAGCCCTGTTACTTCACAAAGCATCATTTGGGCAGTTTCTTCTGGATTTGCTATCTGATAGCTATTGGTATCCCATATTACCAATATTCTTTCATTATTAGCAGTTGAATAGTTATACAAACTGTTCCATCCCGGAGCTATATTTTTACTAATAAGTTAAGTATTACTCTTCTTGACCCTTCCTTCAATAATAACAGTTATTCCTATTTTCAAAAATTTAAAAATTTCTTCACTTCCTTCTGCTTATATCTTTTATTCAATCCACTTATGTTCTACACTACCCAATTCATATTGATCTCTGTGTTTTACCTATTTTCAACAGACCGGACCGGTACAAGGGGGCCAGATGGGGATGGGTTAAAGGAGTAGGGGGTTTAGTGTGTTCACTTATTTTCAACTAGTTACCCGGACCGGTCAAACCCAGTCAACAAAAATACTGTAGAACCGGTTAAACCGGCCCAGACCGATTAACGACTTTTTTTTTTATTGTTGATTGGCTTATTTGGTTACCGTTGGCAACAGTCACCTGCCAAGGAGTCGCTGCCAACTGTTGATTTGCACAGTTAGCCTTTTTGGGTCTTTTTGAAAAAAAAAATAACATTTTTTGTAATTACAAATTTAACCCTTTGTAAAACTATAAATATATCCCCCCCCCTTCATTTTTTCACTCATCTCTCATTTCTCAATTTAAGTTAAAACATGCCACGTACTTCTAGAGTTCGCTCATATGTTTATGAACACTTTGAGGTGGTAGAAGAAAATATAAAAGTTCACAAAGTTAAGTGCAATAATTGTGGTCCTGTCTTAAATCTTCGTCCAAAGTGTGTCACAGGATGTTTAAGGGGGCATATGAAGAGTTGTCTTGAGCATCCTCTAGAAATTCGTATTTAAGTTGATTTGAGATAATTTGTGTTATTTTAAAATTATTAGACGTATTTATGCTTAATGTTTTAGTTTGTTAGATTAATTTGAATTATTATTATGCATGAAATTTTAGTTTTACTCTTTTTTCGTTAATTTACTTGTTAAATGCAAACTTCAATTTGTAATTTTGAAATAAACGTAGCACTTGCAATTTATAAGTGCAATTTTTTTCCATCATCATTTTATTCTTTATATTAATATAACTTACAATAGTTATACAAAATATATATAAAAAAAAAATACACTAACCCAGCCCGGCCCGACCCCATAACCCTTACAGTTTATTTTTTACACGAATGAATCCGAACCCGTTAAACTCAATAAGCCCCAACCCGTAATTGGCCCGGACCCAACGCGTATGGTTACTAATTTTTCCTACCCATCCGGCTCGACCCACCCATTAGACACCCTTGCTCATGTCCAATGACTTGGTATGTATTACAAAACTTTGGTTTCCGATCATAGATAATTGGCTGCAAGAAGGTTATCCCATTTGGATCCTCCATAGTTATTTCATAGTTATTTCATCCCGCAGAGGTTTGGTCATATCAAATTCAATTAGCATCTTTGCATAGGATACTCTTAATTGCTGAGCAGTACACTCATCAACATACACAGGAGTTTCAATTGAACTAGCAATCCTACTTAATGAATAAACCCCCCAGCAATTCAATGGAAGTTTAGGAAATCTGATCCATAAAGGAATTTCTGTAGGAATTCCTTCTCGAAATCAAAATCAGTTGCCCATTGCTTAAGAATAATATGTATATTATTGATTGTACTTGGTCCATAATATAAAATCTCATGCATGTCAGATCTGGTTTTGGGATAGAATTCCAATTAACCTCTATATACCCCCTCATTACATTATATCCCGACGAATCCCCAAGTACATAGGCAATTAACGCCACTTTCCACTTTTAAGTTTCTATGTCAACTTCTTCCCTATCCAATTGAACAATAATTTGACCATTAACAACTTGTGGTGGAATATAGGTTAGTGCCATACCAATTTTTTGTTGCTCTATTCTTAGCAAATAGGTTTACCCATGTTGAATTCTCCTCCGCCTTTGGTTTCTCCTTTTACACCTCAACTGGTGTTACTGTTTCATTGACTCGTGCCTTTGAAGTGACCTCAATTTCCTTTGCTGCTTCCATTTCTAGATTTAGAGGGTGTTTGGATTGGATTTTAAGCTGATCAAATCAGCTTTTAAGCTCTTTTTAGTTTTTTTTAGTGTTTGATTAAATAAAAAAATGCTTAAAATAAGTTTAAAACTGCTTAAAACAAGCCAAAAGTAATAAGTTGGGCAATCCCAACTTACTGCTTTTTGGCTTAAAAGCTATTCCTAATGAAAAACTACTTTTTTCAAGCCAATCCAAACGGGCTCTTACTTCCTTCGTTGTTACTGCTGAGCTCATTTGGACTTGCATGAGCCCAACTGAAGCTTCTCCTTGATTCCTATCTGAAAATCCCCTTTGTGCATGCGGGGATATTATCCCATCTTCCTCATCTTTATTTGAATCTGCGTTATTCTCAGTTGTACTTCCAAAATTGACAATCGATTTCTTCCGTGGTTGACTTCGTCCTCTTCCTTGACCACCACCTCTGGCTCTCGCCCCTGCTATAGTCACACCGGCGTAGGTTAACTACCTTACGCCGAGAGCATTGAGAGAGAAGCTTAATTGAATTCTTGTTTACAACAAGCTGTCATTATCTCGAATATTTTAATTTGTACACGTGTGTATTTTTATTTTAGCACTCCCATATGACATATATAGCACAAATATTTATATATATTTCCTTATTTAATTATATAAGTAGGCCTATATAAGTATTCATTATCGTTTAATGATTATTCCATCGTCAATTGGTTTACATGTTAATATAATTTGCATAAAAGTTGAGATATTTAGGTTAGCGATCAATTTTATGTTTTTATTCTACATTTATGTGTAATTAAAATGGTAAAATCTAAATAGATTTTTTAGTTTTAAATATTAGGATTTTGTACATAGTGCGAATAAGGAAGGATTTGGCAAATAAAACTTAGTGGATTTTAAATACCTAAAAATTAGAAAAATAATTAAATAACTACATTATCTAGTGTAAACTCTATTTTTAAAAGGTAAAAAAGACTAACGACATTTCATAAGGGTCTTCGTGCCTTTAATATAGTTGTACAAAATATATAGATATAGTACAAACGTGATAGCTACCGCCCTCCTTTTAAAAAAGAATTGCCAATCATCAAACTCAATTGTGCTATGAACAAAGTTCATAGTATATTGATCTCTCATATGCTTCTATTCCAGCTTACAACTAACTACAAGAATGACAAAATCGCCTTTAACAAGTTGAGATTCTTTGAAAGTCTGGTTCTAAATTCTATAATGACTGTCCTAAGAGAAGGGAGCAGACCACCATGGGTAGGTCTTGCTGCTGCTGTTAGTAGTATAACTCGAAATTACTAGTTGAATTCCGTCAGCCAGAGAAAATGCCAAAACACTACAACAAATAAATTCCTTCTAAATAAACCCCTGCCTACGCAAAACCACTTCACAATAAAAAGGTAAAAGAACGGATAGAGAAAATGCCGTAGTCCACAGCCAGATTGGCTACAACTAATCGGCAGCCATAAACGGGTCTGTACCACCAAGATCCGCCACTAGTGGTTCCAAATCAGCTTGGTCTTCATCTTCTGGGGCAAAGTAAGTGGGAAATGGAAGCATTGAAATATCTGGCTTCTTGTACACAGAATCTTTAATGAACACAAAGTTACCTTCAGCTCCTGGAACCTGAAAAGAAAGTCACAGTAAATCACTGGCTCTGAGTTATCTACCCATATAACTGGGCAAGGACTGGCATCATAATGAAGAATTCCACCCTCTTTACAAGATCAAAGAAGTTATACCACAGTTCCATGCAAGAGATTCGAAATGACGCCTTTCTTCAAACTTAAATTCACATTTACCTCCAAGAAAGAAAAGTGAACCGCCCTAGTCCTCGTACATTTGCAGACTGCTCAGTTTCTTATAGGTAAATAATATTCATTAGCAAGCACACACAACCGGGTTTTTGGGGGGTTGATATTGTTGATTGCCCATGTTACAGTACCAACTATCGCTCTCTCTTTACCTCTCTTCTTTTTTGAATAAGTTACAACTCTTAATCAAGATGAGTTAGAATGCATAGAATTTCATCTCAAAGACTGCACAAGAAAGAGAATTATATTTAAATAATGCATACGGGAGGATAACTCCCATATGCATAGAATTTCATCTGAAAGATTGCACAAGAAAGAAAATTATATTTAAATAATGCATAAGGGAGGATAACTCTCATATCCACTTGTTTCAAGTTAAAAGAAAACGCGAATCTTGCCTGGCCTTTGACCCACATCAAGTTTCTGGCAGGATCAATCTTGTAGACCCAAACATTTTTAACAGTTCGTTGCACTCCACCCATGCGCCCAGGCATCTTTCTCCCTTTAAATACCTTTAAAGAAATAAATACAAATGTAAGCAGAAGCTTGTAACATTAACTAGATTCCAGAACAGCATTATCCAAAAGCAATTGTTCATTCACTTCAAATAAACCAGTTGGCCAAATTAGCTAATCAAGGGTATCAAGTGCAATTTGGGCAATGTAAGTTCTCTGCCCCAGATGAGAGGTTAAAGCTCCCCTAATTTAAAGTGTCGCAAGCTTTTGAGCATTCTTTAGACCAAATGAGGCGTGCAAGCAAGTGCCAACTTATTTAATTGTAAAAATAAAACTCAAGCACCGTAAATTACTAAATAAAATTGAAGAAAAGGTAATACCTACCTTTCCTGGAGCATCTCTTTGACCTGTAGAACCAATACTTCTGTGGGATAATGAAGCACCATGTGATGCAGGCATACCTTTAAACCCCCATCTTTTCATCCCACCCTACACATGAAATTTCCCATCTTTAGTACAGTTCACACAACGAGATACACCCTCCAATAGCGAGACAACAATGACAGTTCAAATTGCATAATAAGAGGTGGAACAGAAAGTAGAAAGGTGGAATTTTGTTCCACAAACAAAAAAATCTTTCTACCATTAGCTAATGATTAGAGAGTTCATATCCAAAACATTAATATCCTATAGTGAAGTGAGGAAATCCATAACAGATAAAGAGCCATAAAAAACGACTAATCAAACAATAAACACAATCAAGATTACTCCACACCTGAAAGCCTTTCCCTCTTGTAATTCCAGAAACATCCACGTACTGGCCCGGAACAAAATGGCGGACGCTGATGCTCGTTCCACTAGGAAGAAGTGCATCTTCTGTAACAGGAAATTCCTTCAACTTTCTCTTCATGGGCACACCTTGTGCTCTAAAATGACCTACTTCAGGTTTTGTCAAGTGTTTCTCCTTTTTGTGAGCACATCCAATCTAACTACAAGCAAAATAAAGATCAATTAAACTACACCACAGCGTAATGAATAATTCATACAGTCCTCAATGTCATTTATTCAACAAGTTTCATTTATTTATTACGTAATGGTCGATTAGTAAAGAGCTTATTCAACCAATATTAATTGTAAAAGCCACCAGAATATCTATTTCAGGCTTGAAAACCCATTCACAAAGTTGTTACAACGATTATAAAGACAGCTTGCACTGACAAAATATTTCTTATTCTAGTTTTCTTTTTTCTTTTTTCTGGGACAAAAATTCAGTCTTTAAGAAGTTAGCATGATTAATTCACCTGTAGGGCGGAGATGCCTTCTTTCTCCGGTGTTTTGACCTGGGAAACAATGTTATCATCTAACCAAAGGATGGTGATGGGGAGGCGTTCACCCCATTTATCCCAGAGTGCTGTCATTCCACATTTTACGGCTATTGCTCCAGTCCGTTTCGAGTTTGGAGTCATGATCCCAGGTTTTCCTTCTATAATCCGATTCCTTAGTTCCTCCACTTGGCTACTGAAGGTTCTGTACTGGGTTTCTGAGAAGAGGATGCGGACATGAGAAATGAGGCGTCTCGCCATTGAACTGAGGAGATTTCTTTCTCCTTTTTTCTCCCTACGCCTACGAAATGGGGAAAAAGAATGTACAAAACAATGTTAGTGGTCGTTTGGTATGAGGTATAAGAAGGTATAAGGGTGGTATAAAAATTTAATACCGCGTTAACACTCTGTTTGGTTAGCAAACCAGGTATAAGTTATCTCGGTGTTAATTTTAACACTGGAATAAGTTATACCTTATAGAAATTGGGGGTAATTAGCACCGGTATAACTTATACCTTCTTCTTGAAAATTATGCAACTGTCATTCTTAATACAACATACCAAACAATGAACAAACAACAATCCCAGTTTAACTTATCCCAATATAACTTATACCGGCATAATTTGCACCGGTATAAATCGTATTCAAACCAAACAACCCCTTATAGTAATAACAATTCCACAGCATTTTTTTTGAATTGGAAAAAAAAAATCCAACAGTAAAAAGGTTTAGTAAAAAGAAAAAAGGTTTAGTAATGCAATTTGAATCCAACAGTTCCAGAGCTATAGATACATGGAAGTTACAACTAACTACAAGAAGACCTATAGGTAAGCATCGGTCAAAACCAACAAAGACATAAAAAAAATTCAAAACACACACACACATGATTAAACAACAAAACCAAACATTGCAGAAATAAAACCATCAAATAGGCGAAAGGAAATGAAGAATCTCGACAAATAAATACATATGCTAACCACCCAAGAGCAAAAGCCGGGAAAAGATGCTAAAAGCCTAAATTAATTAAATAAATAATACGGGAAAAAACTTACGAGCAACAGGTCACAGGAATAGAGGAATGAATCCAACCTTACGGCAGAAGGAGGTGGGAGGAGAGTGAGATTAGGGCTTGACGGAGTTAAAGTTTAGAGCTTGAAAGGGAAGAAAGTGACTTCAATTCAAGCAGCAAAAGCAGTAGCAATGGTGCCCCCGAAATGAACTTCTTTTAGTGGGCCGCTTTCAGTTGGGCCCATTACGGTGTTTCCTTGTAGAAATGACATCAGAAAGAGGAAATAACACTAAATGCCTATCACTCTCAAATTATTTACCCGGATTTGCCCATTTGAAAATTAATTACAATTTTTACCTAGGCAATCTAAATTTATTACCCGTAAATTTACTTGCAGCGTGAGGGAGCAATTGAAAATGCAATTCATTTTAGTAAGGGCGGGTTTGCTTCATCGCGAAAGAAGACAAGTTAACATTCTTCTTTAGATACTTCAAATTGGGAAAATTATTGGAGTCAACTCTTATTATTGCTTGGTTTCCGAGCCTAAATCGAGTGAGGTGTTTCTAGTAAGAGCTGACACAACCATGCACATACATACGCGTCAGACAAATCTTAAATCAGCTCGTGTTTCGTTCTATTTTATTCTATGATTTGATCTTCTGACTTCTGCAAAAATTTTAATCTGCTATTTAAGGACCTCGAAGCTTTGAAACTCATAAATTGGATTTATTGAGTTTGTGATTATTTTGATCAAATTTTGACTGAGTATGTTTGAAATGTTAATTGGAGGATGCGACTATATTTCGAGTCAATTTGGTGGAGATTTTAAAGTAGATTTTTAAATCTTGGATTGAAATTGAGTTGAATGGCAAAGAAATTAGTTCAACGAGAGAAGAAGACGAATTTGTATTGTATACCCAAATAGTATACAAATATACCATTTTAGTATACAGTTCATTCCAACTATATACCCTATTAGTATAGCTATATACTATATTAGTATCATATGCTCGTTGAATTATTTTTTAATTGTATTAGCTGTATTTAATTGGTACAATATTTAATTTTTTTAAATAATAATATAGTACAATATCTTAAAATATCTTATTATATTAATATGTGGTACACATTTTTTATTTTTCTCTTTATGCATGTGTGTTATGTAATAGTAGTATAGTCATATATTTGTCAGCAATTAACTAGTAAAATAGTATACCATATTGGTAGAGTTATATGCCATATTGGTATCATATTGTAGTTTGAACATTGTTTTGATTGTTTTAGCTGCATTTTAAGTTAATTCTATTATGAAATTATTTATATCAACGTGAGTTGCAATACTGCTGGAATTTTTGTGTGTCGATGGACATAAATTATGTGTATTAATAGTTTTTATAGTTATAGGCAATTGTTAAAACGACCCCATACAACTATATACCCTCTTAGTATATGAAATGTGCAAGTTATTTTGCGAATATTTAACTTGCAATACGAGCATGTAATTTTCTCATACTTTTATTGCGTCCTTCAATGTTTTGGTCCAGTAGTATTGTCGCAGATAGTTGTAGCAATATTCTAGAGAAATCATATGCTCTGTTGGTATACATATATACCATATTGGTATCACATGGTACTGGAAGTCTTTTTCGCTACTTATACTTTTGTTCTATTTTTTAATATTTTATTATTATTTTTATTCTAACTAGTATATATGGAGATTCGATTGCCCTAGATTATATTTTCTTGCTCTATAACTGGTTGTATTACTGCTAATGGTAGAGTGTGTATTGATATTTATAGGGAAGGAGATCAAGGTTTGCATGGCAATCACGTGTTGATTTTTAGAATTTGATTATGTAATTTATGGTGCTCAACAATAGTCAATGTAATATTCAATGTATTAGATCAAGTGACAAATAATATTATTTCAGTTTAATAATTAAATTTAAAAAATAAGAAAGAAAAATAAAATAAAAGGTATATTATACTAGTTATATTAAAAAAAGGTGAATAAATATTTACTATATCAATTATTTTTCTTATAATATAAAAAAAGAATGATAAAAAATAGTGAAAACAGTAAATGAAATTAGATTATGAAGAGAAAAAGAATATAAAAAAAGAAGTTAAATGAAATTAGAAAAGAAAAAAAGAAAAAAATAAGAAGAAAACGAGAAAAAAGAAAAAGAAGAAAAGAAGCATAGAAATAAAAAAGAATTGGAGAATAAAGAAAAAATTCTCTACAAAAACTACTATGGGTAGGAAATGTAATTAGTTTATGGGTAGAAAAATAAATGGGTAGACAAGGGTAAATAGTTTGATTTTTGTGGGTAACTGTGTCAAAACCCCCCATCAGAAAGCCAAGAGCTGTTATTTATGAATTAGCCGATGCATCCAATTTTTTAGGATAAAAATATCCTAAATTATCCTAAAGTTAAGATTTTTATTTTGAAATTTTAGGATAAAATAAGTATTATTCTATGTCTAAATAGCATCCTTGAAAATGATTATTTGTTAAGATGATAGAAACACGTAAGCATATTAGAACAGAAATTTTATCTTCTAAGCAAAAGTATACACCCTGTTTATTATAAATCAAAACTATTTTAAAATATTATTTTTTATAGTTACCTTTTATATTTTATAGCAAAATAGGTATTTATGGTATATCTTGCCATTGAGGCGTGAAATACGCTATTTGTGTTTTTTCTCTCTCTTTCTTTCAGTTAACACACTATTCTCTCTCAAAATCTCAGCAAAATTCAATCTCTCTCTCTTCCTTCGCTCTCTTCGAGCAAAATACCTCCTTCTAATCTGGCTGAATCCTTCATTTTCTTCAAAATCAGATTCCTCCATAGCAAGGACGGGCTCGTCGCTCTAGAGCTAGGGCTACTGTGTGGGGAGCAAAAATGATGTTGGGATAAAGAGGGGAAAGATGGGCCTTTTCTTCAAAATCAGATTTCTCCATAACAAGTAGGGGCTCGTCGCTCTGAGGCTGGGGCCACATCGCGGGGAGAAAAAACGATGTCAGAATAATCTGAGTAGAGTATGGGTACTGTAATGTGAACAACGGATATAACAATATATTATACGCCAGAGAAGATTTGAGGGCCGAGATTTTTGTTCGTCTCCATTTTTAATTTTAATACAATGTATATAGTATTTTGCTTGGTCGGAAAACGCCATCTTTGACGAACTTTCTTCTCTTCTTTGCTATTTAGTCACATATAGTGATACAAATACGTTGTATTTTGTACAAATTCACTCAAACACATTGTATTTTTGTATAAATATTTTTTTTGCCAGTATTATATATATTTCGAAGATCTCTATTTTTTAATACAACTTAATACACCTGGATTTATGCATACTCTACATTTAGTATGCATGAATACAAGATATAAACATTGAAATAGAATAAAATATAAATAATGAATATATTTAATTTTAAAATATAGTAAAATATAGTAAAATACACTAAATACGAATAAAAATACAGTGAATACAACCAATGAAATATACTGAATACAACAGTAGTAACATGTATTGGGAATAACTCAAATAATATTAATACAAATACATTTGAAATATACTGAATACAATAACTACAAACATTGAATCTAATGAATGCAACGGTAAAAAAAGATATTGAACACACTAAATATAACAGTTCTATACAATTGAAAAATCATTCTAACTGATTGGATTGATAATGAAGCGTTTTAGAATTGATTTTGTTGAGTTATATTAGGAGTCTATCACGCTAATTAATCCTATATCCGTTATTGGATAGCTGGGCAGACCTATTTTTAAGGTGATTATCGTTTCTGTACTCATGAATACATGGCGCGACTATATGTGAATACAGTTGTGTTGTCACGACCCAAAACTCTAACCTATCGTGATGTCGCCTATCGATGGTACTAGGCAAGTAAATTTTCAAAATACTTCGATATTTCATAAAATATAAACCAAA
The DNA here is from genome assembly GCA_026770625.1 of Nicotiana glauca. Lineage (NCBI taxonomy): Eukaryota > Viridiplantae > Streptophyta > Magnoliopsida > Solanales > Solanaceae > Nicotiana > Nicotiana glauca. The sequence goes on from MU693135.1 coordinate 15,366, forward strand.
ATCTTTTTCATAACAAACTTTTCATAAAAACAGGAGTTAAACTTAAAATACAATGCGAAAAGATAGCCCCAAACGGGGTGTCACCAAGTTGTGAGCATCTAGACAACAAGTCTAAGAAAAATAGTGTCTACAAGGGTCTGTGCCTAAATGCCCATATATGAAAGAAAGATAGCAAAGAAGGAGAACAAGGATTGCGAACGCCGGCAACTACCTCGTAAATCTCCGATAATCAACCATGCATGAGCTCAACATCCTTCGTGATCGGACACATCTGGATCTACGCATAAAGTGCAGGGTGTAGCGTGAGCATAACTAACCCAGTAAATAACATAAACAAATAAGGAACTGAGAAGCAGTAATGAGCTATACAAATACAGTTCATTTTATTAATTCCAGGAAAGAATAGACACGCTTTAAAATCCGGCATTTTAAGTCAAATCAGTTTTTATACATTTTCAAGTTCAAGCAAACCAGATATAAAATATTCTAAAAATTTCACAATAATGACAAATACCAACTAAGTGCAACAACAAATGAAAGTAAGTACCGCCTCTCAAGGCAACATTCACTCAACTCATCTCAACAGCTCAATCACTCGGCTCTCAGCACTCAATACTCACACTCAATAGATACCTGCACTCACTGCGGTGTGCCGACTCCGGAGGGGCTCCTACAGCCCAAGCTCTATATCTGCACGGATAACTCACGTGTTGCACAGGCTCACATGCTATAATATCATATCAAGATCCGCACGGACAACTCACGTGCTACAATATCATATGAGGATCCGTACGGACAACTCATGTGCTACAGTATCAATACCTCACCCCCAGGCACTCGATATCACTTGGTTATCAACCTCTCTAGTCTCTCGGGCTCTCAAAAATCATATAAATCAGCCCAAAATAGAGATAATAAGATGTATCAACAAGGACCAAGAAGAGATGGAGGTATGGTACGCAAGAAAAATTATGACTGAGTACAAGACAACAAATAACAACTAATTAAACAAGTACATGACCTCAACGGGTCCCATCGGTGATATCATACGACTTAAGCATAGTTTCTAACATAAATTACAGTTGAATTTCCATAAAACGGAGGGAACATGTAGTTAACAGTAAGCTATTCGACTTCATAGTCTCATGGGACGGACCAATTCGCAATCCCTTCGGTGCACGCCCACACACCCGTCACCTAGAATTGCAGCACCTCCAAAATAATCACACGACACAAAATTCAGGGTTTCATACCCTCAGGGCCATATTTAAAACTGTTACTTACCTCAATCCGAGCAAAACACTACTCCAAAATGCCTTTGCCTCATGAGTCGGCATCCGAGTGTCCCGAATCTAGCCACAAGTAGTAAAATACAATTAATATAGGCTAAAGGGATCAATCCCACAAGAAAACTACTAAAGTAGAGCCAAAAATCAAAGATTGACTTAACCCGGCCCCCGGGCCAACGTATCAAAATCCGATAAAAGTCAAAAAATCCGAAAGCTCATTCGCTCACGAGTCTAACCATACATTTATCAAAATCTAACACCATTTGGTCATCAGAATCCCTAAATTTCACTCTCCAATTCTCAAGCCCTTAACTCCCAAATTTCACCTCAAAAACTCTCCAACTAGGTGTAAAATCAGTGGGGAAATACCATTATCGACACAAGGAGATTACCTCAGCAATCACTTCAAAATCCCTCTAAAAATCCGAGCTCAAGGTGATGAAAATGGTGAAAATCTCGAAGTCTCGTATTTATATGTTCTGCCCAGGATTTTCGCACCTGTGGAGCTGCTTCTGCGGTCAAAAGTCCACTTTTGCGGAAGTCACTTAAGCTAGTGGGCTTGCACCTGCGCTCCAGGTCTCACACCTACGGTCCTTCACCCGTTTCTCTGGAAACAACCAAATCTTCACATATCGCATCTGCGAAGCCATTCTCGCATCTGCGGGCTCGCATATGCGCTCCCTTTCTCACACATGCGCCTCTTGCCTAGCCTAGCCTTGCCTGCATCTGCGTCTATCCTGCTGCACCTGCGATGTCGCACCTGCGGCTAGACCCCTCGCATGTGTGATTACACCAGCAATAGGCCATCTTCAGCAATTATTCAAACATCCAACTTGACCGGTTAATCATTCGAAACTCACCCGAGGTCCTTGAGACCTCAACCCAAACATACCAACAAGTTTTATTACCCAATACAAACTTAGTCAAACCCAGAAATCACCCCAATCAGCATAAAAAACACGAGTTCCACTCGGATTCAAGCCTAATGAACTTCTAAAATTCCAAATTCCACAAGCGACGCCGAAACTTATCAATCCACGTCCGATTGACCTCGAGTTTTGCACACAAGTCATAAATGACACCACGAACCTACTTCAATTCCCAAAAATCAAATTCGACCCTGAGATCAAAATTATCACTACCGGTCAAAATTTGCCAAAATACCAACTTTTGCCTATTCAAGCCTAATTCTACTACGGACCCCCAAATCATATTCCGGACATGATCCTAAGTCCAAAATCATCTAATCGATCTAACAGAACCTCAAAATTCAAATCTGAGGTCGTTTACACATAAATTGACATCCAGTCAGCTGTTCCAATTTAAACTTCCAATAAAGAGAATAAGTGTCTCAATTCACTCCAAAATCATTCCGGACCCAAACCAACTAACCCAATAATTCATAATAAAATGGTAGAACACAAAAGAAGCAGAAAATGGGGAATGAGGCTATAAATCTTGAAATGATCGGCCAGGTCTTTATATCCTCCCCCTCTTAAACAAAACGTCCGTCCTCGCACGGGTCTAGAAACATACCTAAGGTCTCAAATAGGTGTGGATATTTGCTCCGCATCTCCCGCTCGGTCTCCCAAGTGGCCTTCTTCACGGGCTGACCTTTCCACTGAACTTTCACCGAAGCTACATTTGACCTCAACTTTCAAACCTGCCTCCCCAAAATAGCCACCAGCTCCACATCATAAGTCAAATCACCATCCAACTGAACCGTGCTGAAATCCAAAAATGAGATGGATCGCCAATATACTTTCGGAGCATAAAAACATGAAATATTGGATGCATACTCGACAAGCTAGGTGGCAAGGCAAGCTTGTAAGCCACCTCCCCAATCCTCTGAAGTACCTCAAAAGGCCCAATGAACTGAGGGCTTAACTTGTCCTTCTTCCTAAACCTCATAACACACTTCATGGGTAATACCTTGAACCTTCTCCCTGACCATATAAGACACATCACAGACTTTCCTATCAGCATATCTCTTCTGCCTCGATTGCGCTATGCAAAGCCGCTCCTGAATCAATTTCACATTGTTTAATGCATCCTGAACCAAATATGTACCCAAAAACCTAGCATTACCCGGCTCAAAACATCCCATCAGAGATCTACACTGCCTCTCATATAAAGCCTTGTACGGATCTATCTTAATGCTCGACTGATAACTATTGTTATAAGCAAACTCCGCGAGCGGCAAATACTGGTCGCATGAACCCCCAAAATCAATGACACAATCGCATAGCAATTCCTCCAAATCTGGATAGTGCGCTCAGACTGTCCCTACGTCCGAGGGTGAAACTCTATGCTCAACTCAACTTGAGTGCCCAACTCTCACTGCGCGACTCTCCAAAACTGTGATGTAAAGTGTGTGCCTCTATCTGAAATGATAGAAACCGGCACACGTAAAGGAGAAAAATCTCTCTGATGTAAATCTCAGCCAACCACTCTGAATAATAAGTAGTACCAACTATAATGTAGTGCACGGATTTTGTCAGCAGATCCACAGTCACCCACATAGCATCAAACTTCCTCGAAGTATGTGGGAGCCCAACTATGAAATCCATGGTAATCCGCTCCCCTTCCACTCTAGAATCTCTATCTTTTAGAGCAATCCACCCGGTATCTGATGCTCGTACTTCACCTGCTGATAGTTGAGACACCGAGCTACAAACCCAACTATACCCTTCTTTGTTCTCCTCCACCAATAGTGTTGTCTCAAATTCTGGTACATCTTCGCGGCAACTGGGTGAATGAAATACCGCGAGTTGTAGGCCTCCTCAAGAATCAACTCTCGTAGCCCATCTATGATGGGAATATATATCCGGCCCTGCATCCTCAAATACTCCATCATTACCAATAGTCCCATCTCGGGCATCAGCTTGCCGAACCTTGTCCTTGAGGACAAGCAAATAAGGATCATCGTATTGGCGCTTTATGATGCGATCAAATAAGGAAGACCGAGAAACTACACAAGCTAGAACCCGATCGGACTCCGAAATATCCAATCTGACGAAGTGGTTGGCCAAGGCCTGAACATCAACTGCAAGGGGTCTCTCACCAGCCGGAAGGAATGCAAGGCTACCTATACTCTCTACCTTTCTACTCAAGGCATCGACCACCGCATTGGCCTTTCCCGGATGGCACAAAATGGTAATATCATAGTCCTTTAGCAGCTCCAACCATCTCCGCTGACTCAGATTGAGATCCTTCTACTTGAACAAGTTGTCACGACCCCAACCCGGTCGTGATGGCTCCCAGCGCACTACTAGGCAAGCCCGACCATTTATAACAATAACCCACTTATTATACAGATAAAATTAAGTATTGTTTATGACAAGAATCTGAAATACTGATAATGATGCGAAAAGTCTAACAAAATACCAAAACAGCCTAACTAGGACCCGGTGTCACAACCATGAGCCTCTAATGACGACATAATATTCCACTACAAAGTTTGTCAAATACTGGAAATGCGGAAATAAAGGATAAAGATAGAAGGGAGAATCATCGGCTAAGAACGCCCTGCAACTACCTCAAATAATCCCAGAAAGAACTCTGAATCAACTGGAATCACTCAGCCTGAGTCTGCCCTGGATCTGCACACAAGGTGCAGGGAGTAAAGTGAGTACTTCCAACTCAGTGGTAATAGACATAACTAAATTCTGAAAGTAAGAAAACATAGGAATTGCATAAGTTACTCTATATCTAGCAGTTCATATCTAAAACAGTAGAAACAGTACACAACAAATAATACAATTAAAGAATAATGCATGACAGAATGCAACACATATAACAGTACAATCCAGTACCCGCTGCGGCGTGCAGCTCGCTCCACTTATTTAACGTCGACGACGCTCACTGGGGGTATGTACAGACTCCGGAGGGGCTCTTACAGCCCAAGTGCAATATCAGCCAGGTATTGGCAATAAACAGGCTCTCGGCCTCATTATCAATATATATGATAATCGCTACGACGTGTAGCCCGATCCATATCAAGGAAACATCCTCACCACTGGGTCCCCGACCCATCTCAGTTAAATAAGTCCACAGCCAATCGGGCGTGACATACTATAAGGATCTCAACCCTCATATCCTTTTCATTTAAGGTTCATGTACAAAACACAGTTATTATATTGTTTTTAATATTTGAAAAACATGACTGAGAAGTTATGTTATGCACACAAGTGAGAAAAACATATAAAAATCCCCTAAGGTTACTACAGGTCGGCACAAGGCCCCAAACACGGCAATACGCCCAATTCACATTAACAAGGTATGCGTTTCAGTCGCCAATATAGTAAGATTTAACACTCGGGATGGACTAAATCTCAATCCCCAACAGTATACGACCCTTCACTCTTCGTGGAATGCGTGTCACGCCTCAATATAGCATTACGATGTGAAATTCTGGGGTTTCAAACCCTCAGCACAGCAGTTACATCAATTACTCACCTCGAACCAACTAAAGACTAGACCACCAAGCCTCTCCATCTAGAATCAACCTCCTCTCGCATCGAATCTAGTCAAAACCACAACGAATACATCACAATAGGCTAATGGAACATAACCCAATTGAAAGAACTCGAAAAACACTCAAAAACATGAAGTTGGCAAAACCCGGGACCACTTCTCAAAAAATTACGAAATTCACATCTTCGGAATCCTCGTCTCGCCACGAGTCCGTACATATAAAATACACAAGAATCGGAGTCTATTTGTCCCCCTCAAATCATCATTTTAAATCCTTTTAGGTTTCAAGCCCTAACCTCCATTTTTACCCTTTAATTCCTTGCATTTTTGTGATAAATTCATGTTTTAACACCATAATAACATAATCCTAGTCCAAATGTTCATACCTGATAAGACTCCTTCGAATCCTCTTCAAAATCGCCCAAAAACCCACTTTGCTCGAAGTCCAAATTGTTTTCTTCTTTTCTAAGTTCGTGAACACTGTTCACTATAACACATGCCCGATTTCCGCTTCTGCAGTCGCCTGATCGCACCTGCGGTTCTGCTTATGTGGCTAATTGACCGCTTATGCGGTCTAACTTTAAAATGCCTGGGACCGCTTCTGCGACCCAAAATTCCGCTTACGCGGTCCCTCAAAAGCGAATTCTCTTCCGCTTATGCGGAAAACCCCTGGGCCTCACCTGTCCGCTTCTGCGGCTTCCCCACCGCATCTGCAGAACCGCTTAAGCGGCTCCTTTTCCGCAGATGCGGAAATGCCAGAAGAGAGAAAATCTGACTGCAGTATTTGCTTAAAAACCTCCGTTTAACCATCCGAAATCATTCCGAGGCCCCCGGGACCTCAACCAAAAGCACCAACACAACCAACAACCTTATTCAAACTCATTCCAATCCTCAAAACACATCTAACAACGCTAAAACCATTAAAACACATCGGATTCAAGCCTAGTTTTTATCAAAACTTCTGAAATGCGCATTCAATAAAAAACCCGACCAAACGACGTCCGAATGACCTGAAAATTTGCAGACATATCCAAAATCACCTAACGAAGCTACTGCAACTCTTGGAATTCCATTCCGACTCTTGGATCAAAATCTCACCTATCAACTGGAATTTGCCAAAATTCAAACTTCGCCAATTCAAGCCTAATTCTACACCTGACCTCCAAATTTAGTTCCGATCACTCTCCTATGTCACAAATCATCACCCGAAGCTAACCGAACCAACGAAACTCACATCCGAGCCCTCTAACTACATAGTCAACATCCGGTTGACTTTTCTAAAACAAGCTTCCTTCTAAGAAGCTAAATGCTTCATTTCCAGCTAAAACCAATCCAACTCTATCCGATCAACTCAAACACTGATATCAAATCATAGAAGGACATAATATGGGGGAAACGGGGCAGTTACTCACGTGACGACGGGACGGGTGGTCACATCCTCCCCAACTAAAACAAACGCTCGTCCTCGAACGGGTCAAGAAACATACCTGGAGTCTCAAACAAGTGAGGATATCTGCTCCGCATCTCCTGCTCGTTCTCCCAAGTAGCCTCCTCCATGGGCCGACCTCTCCACTGCACCTTCACTGAAGCAATATCCTTGGACCTCAACTTTCGAACCTGTCGACCCAAAATAGCCACTGGCTCCACATCATAGGTCAAATCGTCATCCAAATGAACTGCACTGAAGTCCAACACATGAGACAGGTCCCCAACATACTTCCGGAGCATAGATACATGAAATACCGGATGGACTCCCGATAGGTTGGGTGGCAAAGCAAGCATATAGGCCACCTCCCCAATCCTCCTAAGTATCTCAAAAGGGCCAATGAACCTCGGACTCAGCTTTTCTTTCTTTCCAAATCTCATGACTCCCTTCATAGGCCAAACCTTCAACAAGACCTTCTTGCCCACCGAATAAGATACATCTCGGGCCTTTCAGTCCGCATATCTCTTCTGACGTGACTGAGCTGTGCGAAGTCTCTCCTGAATCACTTTCACCTTATCTAAGGCATCGTGGACCAACTTTGTCCCCAATAACCTAGCCTCGCCGGGCTCGAACCAACCAAATGGAGATCTATACTGTCTCCCATATAAAGCCTCATATGGCGCCATCTGAATGCTAGATTGGTAGCTGTTGTTGTAAGCAAACTCTGCAAGAGGCAAGAAATCAGCCCAAGAACCTCCAAAGTCAATAACACAGGCACGTAACATGTCCTCCAATATCTGAATGGTACACTCGGACTGCCCGTCCATCTGAGGATGAAACACCGTGCTCAACTCTACCTATGTACCCAACTCTCGCTGAAATGTCCTCCAAAACTGAGAAGTGAACTGAGTACCCCTGTCTGATATAATGGAAACTGGGACCCCATGCAACCGTACAATCTCCCGAATGAAAATCTCTGCTAACCGCTCCGAAAAATCGGTAGTACACATCGGAATAAAGTGCGCGGACTTGGTCAGCCAATCCACAATCACCCAAACCAAGTCAAACTTCCTCGCTGTCCGAGGGAGACCACTCACGAAGTCCATAGTAATCCTTTCCCATTTCCACTCAGGAATATCCATACGCTGAAGTACACCACCAGGTCTCTGATACTCATACTTGACCTGCTGACAGTTGAGACACCGCGCTACACGACTCACAATATCCTTCTTCATTCTCCTCCACCAGTAATGCTGTCTCAGATCCCGATACATCTTTGCGACACCTGGATGAATAGAATACCGCGAGCTGTGGGCCTTCTCCAATATCAAATCCTGAAGCCCATCCATCCGGCCCATGCATCCTCAACACACCATCACAATCAATGGTCATATCCCCGGCATCATCATGCTGAACTCTGTCCTTAAGGACTAGCAAATGTGGATCATCATACTGACGCTCTCTAATGCGATCATACAAGGAAGACCGAGATACCACACAAGCCAACACCCGGCTAGGCTCCGAAATCTCCAATCTCACCATCCGATTGGCCAAAGCCTGAACATCGACCGCAAAGGGTCTCTCCCCAACTGGAATATATGCCAAACTACCCATACTCACCGCCTTCCGGCTCAAAGCATCGGCCATTACATTGGCCTTCCCCGGATGATACAAAATGGTAATGTCATAATCCTT
>MU693135.1:25240-53776 GCA_026770625.1 Nicotiana glauca
CGAAGCATCACAATACACGGTGTAAGAACCTGAAGCTGATGGCAAGACTAACACTGGAGCTGTGGTCAAAGCCGTCTTGAGCTTCTGAAAGCTCTCCTCGCACTCATATGACCATACGAATGGTGCACCCTTCTGCGATAACTTGGTCAAGGACGAAGCAATAGATGAAAATCCCTGGACAAACCGGCGATAATACCCTGCCAAACCGAGGAAACTCCGGATCTACGTAGCTGAGGACGGTCTAGGCCAACTATGCACCGCCTATATCTTCTTTGGGTCAACCTGAATACCATCGCTAGACACCAAGTGTCCCAGAAAAGCTACAAACCCAAGCCAGAACTCACGTTTGGAGAACTTTGCATAAAGCTTCTCTTCCCTCAATCTCTACAATACTACTCTCAGATGCTGAGCATGCTCCTCCTGGCTACGCGAGTACACCAGGATGTCATCAATAAAAACAATCACAAAGGAATCCAAATACGGTCGGAATACGTTGTTCATCAAATGCATGAACGCGACTGGGGCATTGATCAACCCAAAAGACATAACTAGAAACTCATAATGCCCATATCTTGTCCTGAAAGCTGTCTTCATAATATCAGAATCTCTTATCTTCAGCTGGTGATAGCCTGAACGAAGATCAATCTTTTAGAATACCCTCGCTCCCTGGAGCTGATCAAACAAATCGTCAATGCACGGTAGAGGATACTTGTTCTTCACTGTTACCTTGTTCAACTGCCTGTAATCAATACACATCCTCATTGAGCCATCTTTCTTCTTGACAAACAAGACCGGGGCACCCCACGGTGACACACTCGTGCGAATGAACCCCTTATCTAGAAGTTACTGAAGCTGCCCATTCAATTCTTTTAACTCAGTTGTTGCCATGCGATAGGGAGGAATAGAGATGAGCTGAGTGCCCGGCACCAGATCAATACTGAAATCAATGTCCCTGTCTGGCGGCATGCCCGACAAATCTGCTGGAAACACATCAGGGAAATCCCTCACAATGGGAACCGAAACAATACTAGGAGTCTCAGCTCCAACATCCCTCACAAAAGACAAATATGATAAACATCCCTTCCCAACCATCCACTGGGCCTTTAAGAAAGAGATTACCCGGTTGGGTACATAATCGGTCGAACCACGCCACTCGACTCTCGGAAAACCTGGCATAGCCAATGTAACTGTCTTTGCATGACAGTCAAAAATAGCATAACACGGAGATAACCAGTCTATGCCCAAAATAACATCGAAGTCTATCATGCTCAAAAGCAACAAATCAACCCGGGTCTCCAGACCCCCAATAGTAACAAGACAGGACCGATACACATGGCCCACAATAATCGTATCACCCACCGGGGTAGATACATGCACAGGTAAGGCAAGACACCCTCGGGTCGTACCCAGATGATGGGCAAAATATGAAGACACATAAGAGTATGTAGATTCGGGATCAAATAAAATAGAAACATCCCTGTGACATACTGAGATAATACTTGTAATAACTGCATCAGATGCAATAGTATCTCTCCTGTCTGGAAGCGCATAGAACTGAGCCTGACCACCACTAGGTCAATCTTCACCCCTAGGGCGACCCCTAGCCGACTGACCCTCACCCCTACCTGACTGGGATGGTGCTGAAGCAGATAGAGTAGAAGAGGAGGGATGATCCCTCTGCCGAGACTGGCTACCACGACGCCGAGGACATTGCCTCCTCATATGGCCATACTCGCCACACTCGAAGCAAATACCAGATGCTGGAGAAGGGGACTGATGGGAACCCCTCGCATCGGAATGACTAGTCGATGCGCCATGCGCAGAAGAACCCTGGGCTGAAGAGGCATGTGAAGAGCTATGAGCTGGAAGGGTACTAAGTGAAGACTGGCCCTGCTGATACCCCTGGTGACCATGGCCTGAAGATGCCCCACGATACTCGGGACGAGCCGACTGATGAGGCCTGAAAGAACGACCTCTGCCCTGCTGAAACTAGCCCCCAGACGGAGCACCACTGAAGCTACCTGATCCACGAGGCCTCTTGGCCTCCCTCTCCTCTCTCTACTGATGGCGAGCCGTCTCAATATCAAGAGCAATATCCACAGCATCCTCGAAGGTATGGCCCAGAACCCTCTCTCGGCTCATCAGAATACGGATGGGATAAGTGACTCCATCCACAAATCTCCGAATCCTCTCCCGATCAGTCGGGACCATCCATGGAGCATATCGAGCCAACTCCGAAAATCTCACATCATACTGAGTCACGGTCATATCTCCCTAACGAAGGTACTCAAACTGTCTACGCAGCTCCTCCCTCTGAGACTGCGGTACCCACTTCTCCAGAAAGAGAGTGGAGAACTCCTGCCATGACAAATGCGCTGAACCCCTCGGCCTACGCTGCTCATAAGCCTCCCACCAAGTGAAAGCTGCTCCAGAAAACTGAAAAGTAGTAAATGATACCCCACTCGACTCCAAGATCCCTACGGTCCGAAGCATGCGTCGACACTTGTCTAGAAAACCCTGGGCATCCTCGCCCGGAACACCACTGAAAGTAGGAGGTGAAAGCCTGCTGAACCTCTCAAGACGACGCTGCTCATCGTCTGGAATAGCCGGAATCACATCATCCTGAACCGGGGCAACCGGCTGAACTGGGGCAACCTGCTGAACTGATGGTGCCTCTGATGTCTGCAAACCCTGCACTACCTGCTCCGGCGTGCGAGCAACAGGGGTCTGATGGCCTCCCCCGGCCTACGAAGTAACTGCTGCAGTAGTGGCTGAGACGGCCTGATCCAGGCCAGTGCAAACTGATAAAATCTAAGCTAGGGCCTCCTGAAGACCCGGAATCACAATAGGCACAGTTGGTGCCTGAACAGGTGGTGCTGGAGTCTCTACAGCTGGAGCCTGCTCCTGAGCCGGGGCAACTGGTGGGTCAACAGGTGCTGCCTCCTCGGCTCTGCCTCGACCATAACATCGACCACGACCGCATCCACGACCTCTGATGGCCTCAGTAGGTGGTAGAGGTGGTCGTCTACCACGTCCGGTAGCACGGGTTCTCGCCATCTACGAGTGAATAGAATAACAGAATTTAGTTCTCGAATCAATAAAGTCGCACGATAAGAATTCCAAGAATATGAAGTTTCCTAAAGGTTCTGCAGCCTCTCGAGGATAAATACAGATGTCTCCGTACCGATCCGCGAGACTCTACTAAACCGGCTCATGACTCGCGAGACCAAGTAACCTAGGCTTGATACCAACTTGTCACGACCCCAACCCGGTCATGATGGCGCCTAGCACACTACTAGGCAAGCCCGACCATTTATAACAATAACCCAACTTATTAAACATATAAAATTAAGTATCATTTAAGACAAAAATTTGAAATACTGATAATGATGCAAAAAGTCTAACAAAATACCAAAACAGCCTAACTAGGACCCGGTGTCACGACCATGAGCCTCTAATGACGACATAATACTCCACTACAAAGCCTGTAAAATACTGGAAATGCGGAAATAAAGGATAAATATAGAGGGGAGAATCATCGGCTGCGAACGCCCTGCAACTACCTCAAATAATCCCAGAAAGAACTCTGAATCAACTGGAATCACTCAGCATGAGTCTGCCCTGGATCTACACACAGGGTGCAGGGAGTAAAGTGAGTACTTCCAACTCAGTGGTAATAGACATAACTAAAGTCTGAAAGTAAGAAAACACAGGAATTGCACAAGGTACTCTATATCTAGCAGTTCATATCTAAAACAGTAGAAACAATACACAACAAATAATACAATTAAAGAATAATGCATGACAGAATGGAAGAGATATAACGGTACAATCCAGTACCCGCTGCGGCGTGCAGCCCGCTCCACTTATTTAATGTCGACGGCACTCACTGGGGGTGTGTACAGACTACGGAGGGGCTCCTACAACCCAAGCGCAATATCAGCCAGGTATTGGCAATAAATAGGCTCTCGGCCTCAATATCAATATATATGATAATCGCTACGGCATGTAGCCCGATCCATATCAAGGAAACATCCTCACCACTGGGTCCCCGACCCATCTCAGTGAAATAAGTCCACAGCCAATCGGGCGTGACATACTATAGGGATCTCAGCCCTCATATCCTTTTCATTTAAGGTTCTTATACAAAACACAGTTATTATATTATTTTTAATATTTGAAAAACATGATTGAGAATTTATGTTATGCACACAAGTGAGAAAAACATATAAAAATCCCCTAAGGTTACTACAGGTCGGCACAAGGCGCCAAACACGGCAATACGCCCAATTCACAGTAACAAGGTATGCGTTTCAGTCGCCAATATAGTAAGATTTAACACTCGGGATAGAATAAGTCTCAATCCCCAACAATATACGACCCCACACTCGTCGTGGAATGCGTGTCACGCCTCAATATAGTGTTACGATGTGAAAGTCTGGGATTTCAAACCCTCAGCACAGCAGTTACATCAATTACTCACCTCGAACCGGCTAAAGACTAGCCCACCAAGCCTCTTCCTCTCGAATCAACCTCCTCGCATCGAATCTAGACAAAACCACAATGAATACATCACAATAGGCTAATAGAACATAACCCAATTGAAAGAACTCGAAAACCCTCAAAAATACGAAGTTGGCAAAACCCGAGCCCCGGGCCCACTTCTCGAAAAATTACGAAATTTACATCTTCGGAATCCTCGTCTCGCCACGAGTCCGTACATATAAAATACACAAGAATTGGAGTCTGTTTGACCTCTCAAATCATCATTTTAAATCCTTTCAGGTTTCAAGCTCTAACCTCCATTTTTATCCTTTAATTCCTTGAATTTTTGTGATAAATTCATGTTTTAACACCATAATAACATAATCCGAGTCCAAATATTCATACCTGATAAGAGTCCTTCGAATCCTCTTCAAAATCGCCCAAAAACCCACTTTGCTCGAAGTCCAAATTGTTTTCTTCTTTTCTAAGTTCGTGAACACTGTTCACTATAACACAAGCCCGATTTCCGCACCTGCGGTCGCCTGACCGCGGTTCCGCTTATGTGGCTAATTGACCACTTATGCGGTCTAACTTTAAAATACCTGAGACCGCTTCTGCGACCCAAAATTCCATTTACGTGGTCCCGCAAAAGGGAATTCTCTTCCGCCTCTGCGGAAAACCCCTGGGCCTCGCCTGTCCGCTTCTGCGGCTTCCCCACCACATCTGCGGAACCGCTTAAGCGGCTCCTTTTCCGCAGATGCGGAAATACCAGAAGGGAGAAAATATGACTGCAGCATTTGCTTAAAAACCTCCATTTAACCATCCGAAATCATCCCGAGGCCCCCGGGACCTCAACCAAAAGCACCAACACAACCAACAACCTTATTCAAACTCGTTCCAATCCTCAAAACACGTCTAACAACGCTAAAACCATTAAAACACATCGGATTCAAGCCTAGTTTTTATCAAAACTTCCGAGATGCGCATTCAATCAAAAACCCGACCAAACGACGTCCGAATGACCTGAAAGTTTGCAGACATATCCAAAATCACCTAACGAAGCTACTGCAACTCTCAGAATTTCATTCCGACCCTCGGATCAAAATCTCACCTATTAACCGAAATTTGCCAAAATTCAAACTTCGCCAATTCAAGCCTAATTCTACAGCGGACCTCCAAATTCAGTTCCGATCACTCTCCTACGTCACAAATCATCCCCCGAAGCTAACCTAACCAACGGAACTCACATCCGAGCCCTCTAACTACATAGTCAACATCCGATTGACTTTTCTAAAACAAGCTTCTTCTAAGAAGCTAAATGCTTCATTTCCAGCTAAAATCAATCCAACTCTATCCGATCAACTTAAGCACTGATATCAAATCATAGAAGGACATAATATGGGGGAAACGGGGAGGTAACTCACGTGACGATGGGCCGGGTCGTCACACAAGTGTTGGAGGTTACGATGATCGGTAAATACCTCACAAGATACACCATAGAGGTAGTGCCTCCAAATATTCAATGCATGAACAATGGCAGTCAACTTCAATCATGAACATGGTAGTTCTTCTCATGGGGCTTCAACTGACGTGAAGCATAAGCAATCACTCTACCCTCCTGCATGAAAACACATCCAATACTGATCCTAGAAGCATCACAATATACTATATAAGAACTAGAAGTTGATGGTAGAACTATAATTGCAGTTGTGGTCAAGACCGTCTTACACTTCTAAAATCTCTCCTCACACTCACCCGACCACCTGAAAGGAGCAACGTTTTGAGTCAATTTGTTCAAGGCCGATGAAATAAATGAGAAGCTCTGCTTGAACCGATGGTAATAACCTGCTAAACCAAGAAATATCCAAATCTTTGTAGCTGAGGACGGTCTGGGCCAACTCTGAACTGCCTCTATCTTCTTTGTATCTACCTGAATACCCTCACTAGACACCACGTTCTCTAAGAACGCCACTGAACTGAGCCAAAACTCACACTTGGAGAACTTGGCATAAAGTTTCGCCTCCCTAAACCGCTCTAATACAGCCCTCAATTGATGAGCGTGCTTCTCCTGGATATGAGAGTAAACCAGGATATCATGAATGAACACAATAATGAATGAGTCGAGATAAGGCCAAAACACGTTGTTCATCAAATGCATGAATGTTGTTGGGGCATTGGTTAGTCCAAAAGACATCACGAGGAAATCATAATGACCATACCGGGTCCTGAAAGTTGTCTTAAGAACGTCCAGGTCCCGAATCTTCAAATGATAATACCCAGACCTTAGGTATGATATTGATATTATAGCACGTGAGGTGTCCGTGCGGATCTTGATTTGATATTATAGCACGTGAGTTATCCATGCAGCATGTGAGTTGTTCGTGCACACTCCGGAGGGGATCTAACAACCCAAGCACTATATTCGCACAAACAACTCACGCACTGCACGGACAACTCACGTGCTATAATATCATAGCAAGATCCACACGGACAACTCACGTGCTACAGTATCATATAAGGATTCGCACGAACAACTCACATGCTACAGTATCAATACCTCACCCCCAGGCCCTCGGCCTCACTTAGTCATCAACCTATCTAGTCTCTCGGGCTCTCAAAAATCATATAAATCATCCCAAACAGAGATAATAAGATGTATCAACAAGGAACAAGAATAGATGGAGGTATGGTACGCAAGAAAAATCATGACTGAGTATAAGACAACAAATAACAACTAATTTAACAAGTACACAACCTCAACATGCCCCATAAGTGATATCATATGGCCTAAGCATAGTTTCTAACATGAATTGCAGGCAAATTTACATAAAACATAGGGAACATGTAGTTCGGTAATCTATTCGACTTTACAGTCTCGCAAAATAGACCAAGTCACAATCCCCTCACTGCACGCGTACACGCCCATCGCCTAGCATGTGCATCACTGTCATGCCCCAAAATCCGAGGAGCGCGACCGACGCTCAACCGAGTAAACCCGACCGAGCAAGCATGTTAGGTCTTATTCTACCCAAACTAACTCATGAATAAATAAGAGATGGACTCCACTATTCAAATTCTATAAACATATAATTAACAATTTCCATTTCGTTTTCATTAGCAACTTCATTCGCCACTTTAAAGGTGTTACAAGTTGTATACATCATTGCCAAACATCAGTATTTCTATTTTAATTTCCAATACCTGACACTACCTATAACCTGTCTACGGAGCCTCTAAATACAACTAAAGAATAATAAGGAAATGACGGAAACAAGGCTCCAGCTATACCTTACACAAATACCAAAATAGACTCCAGAAGAAAAAAGCGGCATGAGCCACGCAGGGCCCCGAGAGGAAAGGGGCTCACCAATACACCTAACGGAACATGGAGGAGGCACTACTGTCGGTGGGCTGAATTACCTGCTATAGAACCACCTACAATCATTACAAGAATGTAGCGCCCCTGAAAAAAGGGACGTTAGAGCCATTGAATAGCACTAGTATGTATAACTAAACACCTTCTAATTAGAAAGAACTATCAAACAAGAATAAAGAAATCATTAACACCTTGTCATTAGAAAGAATTATCAAACAAGAGTAAAGAGATCATAAAAGTAAATCAAAAGCTTTAACAATCCCCACATCAACAAATAAAATGGTTCACATAGCTTTCACATAATTTCCATACCTCTAGGTTGCGTTCCATAGCCCGCCCGTAGGGTTCACATATCATATTATACACCTATGCGTTTCATAGCCCGTCCATAGGGTCCACATTTTATATTATACCCCTATGCGTTTCATAGTCCGTCCATAGGGTCAAGATATTATATTATACACCTATATGTTTCATAGCCCGTCCATAGGTTCCACATTTTATATTATACCCCTATGCGTTTCATAACCTGTCCATAGGGTCAACATATTATATTATACACCTATGCGTTTCATATCCCGTCTATAGGTTTCACATTTTATATTATACCCCTACGCGTTTTATAGCCCATCCATATGTTCCACATATCAATTAATCGACACATGGGGCCACAATCATTACATCATACTTGACTAGGCCATATTTCACAACTCAATCTCTTATTTAAGGTCTTATCGTTTCAATACGTGATTCATATTTCTTGCACCCTTTTTAAGTTATCAACAATAGCACCTTGAAAATATTGGAATGCATCTTTTACAATTATAGGGTCACAACACCAATTCATGTAAAGTACCAATAACAACAAGAATCCCAAGTTCAATCTTACCACATTTACCCAGTCACTTACTTCACTTCCAAACATCTTTGTATATTACCAATAACTAGACACAATCAATCAAATACATTTGGTACACATAAGAACAATTCGGAGGATCAACCATAACGAGTTTTCTCACACAGTTTGGCATCAAAATCTCAATTTAAACTTGACTTGAAGTCTAGGCATTTTATCACATAGATCCCATTTTTCACATATCCTCATTTACCAAGAATAACATATTAAACACATTGAGGTACATCCTTCACATATATTCTTGCAACACCCAAATCCTTTGAAATAATGAATACTACATAAATCAAATTCCGGACATACAACATACGCAGGGACACCATGGGAGATCAATTTATAAGAAGAGGGAGTTTTAGCCATACATATCTTTCTTGAGCTTTCCTTTAATTACTATGATATTCCGGAAATTCTAGCAACTTCAATCTCTTAGATGAAGAACTTGTGATTGGGCTATTTGATTCTTGAAGATTGATGCAAGATTGGATGATTACATGTTTGGTTCCTCCATCTCTCTCTAGAAATGCTCTCACCTTTCTCAAAAATCAGTAGAAAATGACCCCAAATGAAGCCCCAAAGGCTATATATTAAAAGGGGGTCGGGTTATAAAAATTAGAAAATTAACCCTCCGATGTCAAGTATGCGATTGCAGAACGGACCGCAGAATGACAATGCTAGCCGCAGATGCATCGTAGAACTTGTTGCCCAGAACTGGGCTGTTCTGCTTCATTCTGTGATCGCATAATGGTTTTGCGGTTCGCAGAGTTAAATTTGCGATCGCAAATTTTACCGCAAATCGAATTTTTCCAGCTTTTGGTAATTTGATCATAACGTTGTGTAGGAATGTCCAAATTATGAACGATTTGAAGCGTTGGAAACTAGACTCGAAGACCTTTCATTTGATAGGTTATCCATCACCTAAAACCTTATATATATTTAGATATGATTCTTCAAAGTATGGACTAGTGCAAGCTCATTAAGTATTTTAGCCTATTATGAACTTTTCCAATTTTTATTAGACTTAGGTCTTTTCTTGGACCCCAAATTACTTACCATAAGACTTATACACATATTTACCAAATTCAATGGATGTACACCATGTTAATAGCTCATAAAAATATTATAGTAAGCCTGCGCGACACCACGAAATCCTAAATTACTTAGCAAAATTTTTCGGGGCCTTACAGTCACCTCCAAAATGATCACACAATACAAAATACAGGGTTTCATACTCTCAGGTCCATATCTAAAACTGTTACTTACCTCAATTCGAGCAAAACGGTAGTTGAAAATGGGTTTGACTCGTGAGTCGGCCTCCGAATATCCCGAATCTAGCCACAAGACGTACAATACAATTAATATAGGCTAAAAGGATCAATCCCACAAGTAAACTACTAAATTAGAGCCAAAACCCGAATTTGACTTAACTAGGTCCCCGAGCCCACGTCTCAAAATTTGACAAAAGTCAAAAAATCCGAAAGACCATTCACTCAATAGTCTAATCATACTAAATTTATCAAAATCCGATACCATTTGGTCCTCCATATCTCCAAAATTCACTCTCCAATTCTTAAGCCCTAAACTCCCGAATTTCACCTCAAAAAGTTAACAACTAGGTGTAAAATCAGTGGGGACACACACTATCGAAGATATAAACAAGGAGCTTACCTCAGCAATTACTTCAAAATACCTCTCAAAATCCTCCAAAATCCTCCAAAATCAAGGTGATGAAAATGGTGAAAATCTCGAAGTCCCGTATTTTTATGTTCTGCCTAGGATTTTTGCACATGCAGCAATATATTCGTACCTGCGGAGCCTCTTTTGTGGTCAAAACTCCGCTTTTGCGGAAGTCACTTAAACTAGTGGGCCCGCACCTGCGCTCCAGGTCTCCCACATGTGGACGCGCATCTGTGGTCCTTCACTCGCTTATGCGGAAACAACCAAGTCTTCACTAATAACTCCGTAGATGCGCTCCCTTTCTCACACCTGCACCTTCTGTCCGGCCTTGCCCGCATCTTTGCCCATCCTGCCGCACCTGCAGCTAGACCCCTCGTATATGTGATTACACCAGTAACATTCCATCTTCAGCCATTCTTCAAACATCCAACTTGATCCATAAATCATCTGAAACTAACCCTAGGTCCTCGGGACTTCAACCAAACATACCAACAAGTCTTATAACCCAATACGAACTTATTCGAACCCTCAAATAACCCCAATCAACATAAAAAATACGGACTTCACTTGGATTCAAGCCTAATGAACTTTTAAACTTCCAAATTCCACAAACGGTGTCGAAACCTATGAAACCACGTCCGATTGACCTCATATTTTGCTCACTAATCATAAATGTCACCACAAACCTACTCTAATTCCCAAAAATCAAATCCGATCGCGACATCAAAATTTCCAATGCCGGTCAAATTTGTCAAAATTTCAACTTTCGCCAATTCAAGCCTAATTCTACTACGGACCCCCAAAATTACATTCTGGACGCGCTCCTAAGTCCAAATCACCTAACGGATCTAACGAAACCATCAAAATTTAAATATGAGGTTGTTTACACATAAGTCAACATCTGGTAAACTTTTCCAACTTAAACTTCCAATTAAGAGACTAAATGTCTCAATTCACTCCAAAATCACTATGGATCCAAACCAACTAACCCGATAAGTCATAATAGAGCTGTAGAACACAAAAGAAACATAAAAATAGGGGAACAAGGCTATAATCTCGAAACGACTGGCCGGGTCGTTACACGCGTACAAGTGTAACCCCCTGTTTTTATGTCACTTTTGCTACTGTATTCATGAATACAATAAAGAGAATACATCAAATATACTTCGATAACAACTGAATAGTAGTTATAGGAAGTAATTATGTATATGGTAGCTATATGATGTTAATAGCCACTAAACAATAGTGATTTTTAAAAATTCCTCTATTAGAATGTCTTGCTTTGAAAGTGTCGAATATTATTGGGTAAGAAATTTATTCAGACTCTTCGTACTTGCTTCTAATTCAATGAACTAAAAAAAAAGTATTATAAAATAAATAAAAGAAGAAGAGTATTGCAGGGCAAAGTAGAGAGAGAGGGAATTATTATTGATCTTTGTGATGAATTACTATGGAATAGAACCCTCTATTTATAGGTAGATGGTAACTTAGCCATCAAGTAATAAATCCTAGAATATCTTTAAATATAGACATTCACCATAAATTGAATTCTATTTATAACAATCCCCCTTGAATGTCTATTCAACAGATAATGTGCATCGTTAAAACCTTAATTAAAATAAAACCCAATGGGAAAAAAATTCTAGAAAAGGAAAAAGAGTACACAAATCTAACAATACGCCTTTTGGTTGCCTCATTAAAAACCTTGCAAGTAAAACCCAGTGGGACAAAACTTTGTAAGGAAAAAAGAGCACAACGCGCATTAACTCCCCCTGATGAGAGCATCAATTCACATCTTTTATCATTTGCATTACAATCTTGTGCACCATCTTCAAAAGATCATTGGTAGAGATTTGATGAACAAATCAGCCATTTTATCACTTGAATGAATATGTTTCACCTTACATCATCATTCCTGATAGATTTGTAATGTTTTCATAAAATATCGTGGAATGGTCTTTTCAATATCTCCATAGATATTTTCGCTATCATATTATCATGCTTATAGTTATAGCAAGATACATATGTGCACAAATTGTACTTACGATGTATTACTTCATGACCATGATTCTATATGCTTTAAGCAATTTAAATCCTTTGGGGATTATCATATAAGTATAGTCAAATAAGCCATTTAAATAGATTTTAGATTTGTCTCAAGTTTTCATGTCATGCCAGACATATAAGATATATAAAGGTGATAGCACACACCATTGTCTTAATACTTTCAAGTGTTTGAACTACAGGTCCAAAACTGCTTGTCATTCATATGAAACCAAATTCCACTTGAATTGTTTCATCAGACTTAAGATCCTCATATATATTTAGCGATATAATCAATATCGCCGACAAACATTTATATCGGTTCCAACCTCTTTATTTTCATAAGGACATAACATAGAGATCTCTTCATTCATATATTTAGATACCTGAATCTCTCATGATATTTTATGAAATGTTATGTCATGTGATATTCTACATCACTTGCCTCATTTATTATGATCATTTGCTCATCTTCTTTATCAAGAAGTTTTATTTGAAACCGACCTGTCTATACGCTTTAAGCGTACCATAGGCTTTGTCCTTCTAGGATTTAATAGGAGCATTTGCAATGAGAATATAGTTACTTTCTTTGGGTCAGCAAATGCGTCTAGCATGTTTTGCAATATATTGCAAATGAATTATCCTTTTATGAACTTCAGGTTCATATTATCTTATTGAGGATCTAGATGTAGAAACGATAATTCATTCCTCGTAACTTTTCTCAACTATTTTTTATGTCTCCCCCTCATGTTAGAAAAACTAACTTGTTTTCCCCTCATGTTAGAAAAACTAACTTGTTTCCTCAACTCTAAGAACTCATCTTTGTGATTTATGGTGTTAATCAAAATATACACCGTACATCAATAATAATAAGCTGGAATTATTTGGTTCCTGACCATGAACCACTTGCGAGGGGAGAAAATAATATACTTTCATATATAACGATATCAAACTGATATACAAAACTTTGTTTTTATAAGCAATTGTTTAGCTATAAAGTGGAGGCACTCTATAAATTATTTTGCTAAACTAGCTGTGATGTAGACCAACTTATCAATATGAAATTCTTGAATAGAGAATCTGGAATATGCTCTAAATTAAATTATTGAGTAAGTTACCTCGCAAACACCATGTTGTGGGTTAATAATAATCGCACATGCAACCATATCATAGATGCATCTTATGTGGTATACATGGTAGGTGAATGGGTCCATATTCACCTTTGATATTTCCGGCATTCATGAAATTCAATCCCAATTTTAGTTGATCTATTAATTAATGAGAACAAGCAATATAAGAGAATTCGTAAAGAACTTTCTAGTTCTTTAATATTTACCCATGTGAATTCTATCTTGTTTTTGCATATCATACTTAAATTGATATGGCTAAACCATTTATGCCAACTGAATAAATTATCAATATTGATAAACTCATATTTACACCATGACGTGTGCCATTATCAATAAACTTCAAGTTTATTACGATATGAGTTTTTATATCAATAAACATCCACTTTAGTATGGTATTGTTTTATTTGTGTAGTACAAACTGGAGAATAAAACGGGTAGCTTTTCACATGCATGTTATCCCGATACAATTTGTAGTAATAGAAGATATTAAATCTTTTCTTTATTTATAGTCTCAATATAATCAACCGCTTTCGCATATACTTTGAAAACTGAATAAGTTTCTTTGAGACTTACTACAACACAATACCTTATTGGTAATCAACTGTGTTTCTCCAAAATAGTATAATTGGCTCTTCTAGAGCTCTCAATTAATTTTGTAGTACCACATATTTATCAACATCCATATGGTGAATATCTCTTTTAAAGAGAAAGTTATACCATTATGGTTATGGTCAAAGTTATGTGCAAGATATGTTTCTTGCATTACCATTATCTTTTAATAATCACAATGCCAAAATATTTTGGTGTACAATAAGTACGTGATCAATGACCATTTATGCCATAATAATGACATTATTTTCTTATATCATCTCAAACCTCCTTCTAGAGGTGAGTGTGGTATATTCACTACCACTAGCATGTTCATATTATTTGAAGAATGAATATGTATTCATAAATCAGATGTTATCATATTCACATCATGAATGGACCATAATCATCTATATATGCTTTATAAAATCTCATGTCAAATCGATGACAAATATTTTTCACATAGTGAAGGATTATTTTGAGAATCCTTATTATTCTCATTATCACAATGATGACGATTATAATTTCGTCTATTGCCACGTCCACATCCATTGATTATTCATAGTAATTAATTTGTCTTCTTTCAGACGTATTACATACGGCTATCACATTCTCTTAAGGGAGTGAGAATGGAGCAAATTCAATGGGACGCGTTTTCATTCTTTGCCGACAATCATACATGAATTTGATCATGGCGAGACATAGAAATTTTACCACTTCAGGTGGTTATAATTTCTTATAAACTCCATTAGAGTTATAATCAAACTTTGTTGTCTTTGCTTGATTTTAAAATCAAAGTATAGAATAAAAGAGAAAAATACGGTAAAATACTTATCTTAAATTAAAATTTAATCATGAAGGAAGTTCATGGAATAATTGACAATCATTGTACTCAATCCCAAAGCTTCTACTCAATTGGTTAGAGTTTCGTGCTGATAACGTGTTATAAAATAATAAAAGAAGAAGAGTATTGCAGAGCAAAGTATAGAGAGAGAGAATTCTTATTGATTTTTGGGATGAATTACAATGGAATAGAACCCTATATTTATAGGTAGATGGTGACTTAGCCACCAAGTAATAAACCCTAGAATATTTCTAAATATAGACATTCACCATAAATAGAACTCTATTTATAACAAAAAGAGATTT
Organism: Nicotiana glauca; assembly: GCA_026770625.1. NCBI lineage: Eukaryota > Viridiplantae > Streptophyta > Magnoliopsida > Solanales > Solanaceae > Nicotiana > Nicotiana glauca. The sequence continues at coordinate 40,599 of MU693135.1, forward strand.
ATAATTACTGTTGATTATTGAACCAACACAAGTGATGTATGTAACTGAACGGTATGTGCATTATTATTATTATTATTATTATTATTATCATTATTATTATCATTATTATCATTATTATTATTATTATTTGTTACAAATACTACTACTACTACTATTATTATTACTACTATTATTTATCATTACATTTATTATTACTATTGTTTATTATTATTATTATTATTTGTTACAAAACGTTTTTACTTTTTTTTTTTCCTTTTTTCTCTTGGTGGATATAAACCATCAATATTTTAGCATGTTTTGCTTTTTCACTGATTTGATTTGGGGCTTCCTACTTGCAGAGTAGTGTCAGTAAAAATTGCACGGGGCGCCTTATTTGGGCGCTCATTTTTAACCTGTAGCCGCTTTGTCTTTTTGTTTGCATCCGTACCTTCTTTTTAAAAAACTTCAGCTTCCCTTCATAACTTGGAAACTTCAGCTCTAGAGAGCTGAAGTTTCCCAGTTATAAAATAAAAACTTCAGTTCTAGAGCTGAAGTTTGCATGTTATAAAATAAAAACTTCAGCTCTAGAGCTGAAGTTTTTATTTTATAACTTGAAAACTTTAGCTCTAGAGCTGAGATTTCTGGGTTACTAAACAAAAACTTCAGCTCTAGAGTTAAAGTTTTATGTTATAACTGGAAAACTTCAGCTCCAGAGCTGAAGTTTTTATTTTATAACTTGAAAACTTTTGCTCTAGAGCTGAAATTTCCGGGTTACTAAACAAAAACTTCAGCTCGCTCGGCTACTAAAATGCTGAAGTTTTGTGTAACTGCCTTTGCTACTTCAGCCCCGTGTGCTGAAGTTATGTGAAAAAGCGAGTACACTTGCAATTTTTTTTGTAAAGTGGGCACATGTTAAAATGTGGCACTAAAAGCGGGCATAGATGCAAATGCCCCTTAGTATCACTCTTTAGACACATGCGTTCTATGTGTATTCTTATCAGTGAGTATAATATCTTTTAAAAATCACACATATATTATTTGAAAATAGGTTTGCGTTATAAAATATAGATAAAGTAAAAAGTGTATGTTTTTCAAAATGATATATAATATTGATTTTATTTAGGTTATTCTATAAAAGAAGAAATTCTACCTCACATAAGTCATCAACTTGTTTAAGCAGGCTCTATCAGTCTCGTGATACAAAAAAAATTTACATGAAGTAATCAAATTTCACCTCTTTGTCGTAAATGTTGACGAAACAAATTGCAAGTCAAGCGTTTAAAGTCAGCCGTATTATTTCAAAGCAAAAAGGGAAATGCTTAAAAAAAATATTCACCTTCTCTAAATAAAAACATAGTGAAAGAAAAGAGCAGTTCTAACTTTGTGAAAGAAAATAAGCCAATAAGAAATGCATCTAACAAACAAAACGGAAGTATTTCAATACTCGTAGGTTTATCCTTCTTCAATTACTTTTATTGTTTTTCCTTATAATTGTAGTGTTCGAATTGTTTACCCTAGTAATTTTTTATGGGCGAGCCAGGATTTAAAGCTTATGAGTTTGGGATTCTAATTATTTTTAAGGTATTGGGTTCTAAATTAATAATTTGTATATGTTTAATGAATTTTATCAAACAAATACATGGTTTGAACCAAAGCTACTGGGTTTGGCCGAACCCGTAACTCGCTCTCTAGCTCTGCCCCTGTTATGATTATGTAATCTGTCCACAATAATTTGGATTTATGGAAAGAAATCACATGGTGTTTCCTCTAAAGGAACACAAATAGTTGTTGAGTGATGCTTTTCCATTGCCTTTGTTGCGTACATTTATATAGTGTGTGAATCTAAATCTAAGTAGATAAGTACAACATATATTTACACAAGAGTTAGACTGTCAATAAAACTAGGACTCTAGTTGAAAGCAAATTAAACTAACTGAATCACGTGGATAATGGGAAGTTGTTATGATCTTGAATCCTTTTATCATGCCCCTGCAAGATGGGATGGATGGAAAGAAGACCGATCTTGTTGACTTATTGGAGGAACTGCCGCTTAGGTAGGGACTTTTTAAGTGGATCCGCTAATTGTTCACCTGTTGGTATATATCGCATAACAATTTCTCCCTTGGAAACTTGGTCTCGAACAAAATGAAAGTCAATAGCTACATGTTTCATCCTACTATGGAAAACATGATTTTTACAAAGATAGGTAGCACTAATATTATCACAATATATAACTGGTAACTTGAGATGCTTTAGAGAGAGTTCATGAAGAAGATTAGAGAGCCAGTTCACTTCAGCCACTGCAGTAGCAACTGCTTTATATTCTGCTTTAGTAGATGATCTAGCAGTTGTACACTGCTTTTTGGATGACCAATTGCTCGGATTAAAGCCAAGAAAAATTAAGTGGGCTGATGTAGATATGCGATCATTATTGTTGCTGGCCTAATCAACATCAGAGAATGTTGTCAGGGACAAAGAAGAAGACTTCTTGAAATGTAAGCCATAAGTTATATAGTATGCTTCAGGTATCGAAGAAACTTTTTGACAGCCTGCAAGTGCCTAACAATTGGAGAGTGCATGAATTGAGCTAACTTGTTTACTATAAAGAAAATATCTGGACGAGTGAGTGACATGTATTGCAAAGCACCAATAACTCTTCGATACTCTTTTGCATATGTTGGAGCATAACCATCACTGATGAAGTAGATAGTGGAGTAGACACCCCTTTAGCATCTAACATATTGTGGCGTTCTAATATATCTGATATACATTCGTGTTGTGTCAGAAGTAAGCCACTGTTAGACCCTTGACAAAGCTGATCGGCAAGCGGCGCGGCATTGGCAAGGATTTTGGCATGATGGCCTTGCCATTGGCCTTATGCGCGGGGAAAATCAACATGCAAGACAATGCGGGTGTTGTCGATGGCAACAAACTGTTGCAAGGGCAAGTGTGATGGACTACGCTTCTAATTGAGGGCTTTGGTGTGACGGACTACATCAAAAATATAAAGGGGCTGTTTGCAAGCAAAGGCCAAGACCTTGACGGAACTAGGCGGGCTAAACGGATGCTTGACAAGGCAAAGCGGGAAAGACCTCGGCGCTAAAGTGGGGCAGCTTAGTGCCAAGGCATTGGCATTGGCAATGTGGTGTTGCCATGACTTAGGTGAGCGGATTGGCACCTAAGTTAATTGTGGGCAAATGACTCGGCAAAGGGAAGGGCATCAGGGCTTGGTGACTTGATGCTAAAATCAGCATGGCATTGGAAAAGGGCAAGCTTGATCAAGTAGGGGCGACTTGACAAGAACAATCAACTGTGGCAGCAGGCGGGCGTGCGGCAAAGTCATGGGTGACGAGCTGTGGCGATGGCATTGAGCGGAGCAGTGTCAAAGCCAAGGCTGGGCGCAATGCCAGCCTTGGGCGCGCAGCAGCTGGCCAAGAAACGCACATGCAGTGCACATGAAGTGGTTTTCAAGTGTGCTGTGCACATGCCAAAGCAGTTGGGCGGTTACAACTGCCCATGTCCAAGTGTTGCTGAATATATGCTGAGTGTTTGCACGTTGTTGGGGCATGTTTTAGACATGTTCCCACGTTTTAGATCATGGGGATCATGTCCTATCAGTTGGGGGATGTCAACTGAACATAGGAACTATTTTTGGGCTGCCTATATTATAAATATAGGGGCTAGCAGCCTTAAAAACGGGCAGAGTACCTAGGGAGGGAAATAGTCTAAAATGTAGACATAGGGTTGTCTATTTATGGCTTGAGCATGGCAAAATTATGTGCCATGGCCTTGCCAAACGAGTTGGGAGCATGAGCGGCCTAAGGCAGGGGCTTTTATAGGGCAGTCTTGTGCACTTGTTGGCTATTTTGTGAGTTGGTGTCTGCCAAGGGTGGCAGCACCTTGCCATACTCGGAAATTTCCTTTGTAATTGTATATATTATAAAAGGTTGGGAAAGGGTTCCCGTAAATCTGCTTGTCTCCTTCTTTGTTATGTTGCCTTGAATTTTTCTAAGTGTTAACCTCGAATCTGAAATTAAAAATTGGGCGAAAGGCTGATGTCAAGTGGGACTTGACTGCCGCGCGGGGCAGTGTTTTCGGCGGACAGAAAACGCCCCCGTGACAACTGGTATCAGAGCGGGCCAGGTTCGTGACGAGGTCGAGATGGACATGAACGAGACTGCAAGACAAGGGGTCAATGTGCTTGTTCGTGGTGGGACTGTCTTGGCTTGGAAAATTCAGAAAAGGCAAGGAAGGCAGTGATGCAGAAAATTTCGAGTTTGTGGGTGCCAAAAATCAGTGTGGGTTCTTTCAAATCAGTCAGTTGGCGTGCTGAATTTGCTGTGGGATTGACGGACCAGGAAATGCAATGAGAAAACAAAAACGTTGCACTTGAGGGCAAGGACAACGTATTCTCAAATGGGTGCTAAACTTGTGACGTCTTGGCAAAAATGGCAGCATGTGTTGGGATCTATTCGACGAGGGCGTCGAATTCAACTGGTTGGGGCGGTTTGTTAGACCCTTGACAAAGCTGATCGGCAAGCGGCGCGGCATTGGCAAGGATTTTGGCATGATGGCCTTGCCATTGGCCTTATGCGCGGGGAAAATCAACATGCAAGACAATGCGGGTGTTGTCGATGGCAACAAACTGTTGCAAGGGCAAGTGTGATGGACTACGCTTCTAATTGAGGGCTTTGGTGTGACGGACTACATCAAAAATATAAAGGGGCTGTTTGCAAGCAAAGGCCAAGACCTTGACGGAACTAGGCGGGCTGAACGGATGCTTGACAAGGCAAAACGGGAAAGACCTTGGCGCTAAAATGGGACAGCTTAGTGCCAAGGCAGTGGCATTGGCAATGTGGTGTTGCCATGACTTAGGTGAGCGGATTGGCACCTAAGTTAATTGTGGGCAAATGACTCGGCAAAGGGAAGGGCATCAAGGCTTGGTGACTTGATGCTAAAATCAGCATGGCATTGGCAAAGGGCAAGCTTGATCAAGTAGGGGCGACTTGACAAGGACAAGCAAATGTGCAACGGAAAGGCTGCGCGCGGGCAGGTTTGTCATGGCTTTGAAGTTGCAGCAACGGGCCAAGTTCGTGGGCGATGGCAAGGAAATTTATGGCATTGGAGTTGGTCCAAGCCTATTCACGAAATTGGGGCAGCAGCTGGCCAGGAAAATGCGCACATGCTGTGCACATGATGCGGTTGGGCGGTTACAACCACCTTTGTCCACAATGCTGAAAATGTGCTGAGTGCTTGCATGTTTTTGGGGCATGTTTTAGACATGTTCCCACGTTTTTAGATCATGGGGATCATGTCCTATCAGTTGGGGGATGTCAACTGAACATAGGAACTATTTTTGGGCTGCCTATATTATAAATATAGGGGCTAGCAGCCTTAAAAACGGGCTGAGTACCTAGGGAGGGAAATAGTCTTCAAATGTAGACATAGGGTTGTCTATTTGGGGCTTGAGCATGGCAAATTATGTGCCATTGCCTTGCCAAACGAGTTGGGAGCATGAGCGGCCTTAGGCGGGGGCTTTTATAGGGCAGTCTTGTGCACTTGTTGGCAATTTTGAGAGTTGGTGCCTGCCAAGGGTGGCAGCACCTTGCCATACTCGGAAATTTCCTTTGTAATTGTATATATTATAAAAGGTTGGGAAAGGGTTCCCGTAAATCTGCTTGTCTCCTTCTTTATTATGTTGCCTTGAATTTTTCTAAGTGTAAACCTCGAATCCGAAATTAAAAATAGGGCGAAGGCTGATGTCAAGTGGGGACTTGACTGCCGCGCGGGGCAGTGTTTTCGGCGGACAGAAAACGCCCCCGTGACAGCCACCATTGTACGAAGTAACTTCTACACCGAGGACGTAGTGTAGGCTGACTAGATTTTCAAGAGAAAATCAAGAGGCCAATCTAGTAATAATAGACTGAACACCAGACCTCGAGTTACTTGCGATAATAATATCATCTACATACACTTGAAGAAATAGCAGAGACTCACCACAATGATAGATGAACAAAGAGTTGTCATAATGAGCATTAGTAAACCTCATGAAAGTAAGTAAGAACGAAGCTCCAAATACCAAGCACGTGAAGCTTGGCATATACCATAAATAGCTTTCTTTAAGAGGCAAACATGATCTGAAAATCGAGAATCCACAAAGCCTTGAGGTTGTTTCATAAAAACAGTATCATGCAAAGTACCTTGTAAAAATGCATTATTTATGTCCAACTGGTGGACAGTCCAACCAAAGGTGAAGCAATGAAAATAATAACACGAACTGTGGTATGTTTTGCTACGAGGTTAAATATGGAATCGAAGTCAAGGCCTGGTCGTTGGGTATATCTTTGGCGACAAGGCGCGTTTTATAGCACTCCACAATGCCATCAGGATTGTGTTTGATGTTGAATATCTATTTGCATCCTATGACATTATGATGAGGGCATGTGGGTACCAAAGGACCAAGTTTGATTGCGTTGTAGAGCATCAAACTCTACTTGTATTGCATTACGCCAGTGAGGATGGTTTCAAGCTTGACGATATAAACTATGAGCTAATGGAAGAGAAGATGATCGTATTATGGCTAAATAATCAAAGACCTCTTTTGATTTGAAAATAATATTCATTGACTATGTTACTGGTTGATTTTGGTTGAGTGATAAAGTAGATTGGTTAGTTAAAATTGGTGGAGTTGTGGTTATTTGATAAGAAGTGGTTTGGGGATGAGTTGAGTCTTGTGGATGAGATGGGCATGTGTAGTTTCCAGTAGTGTTAACAGTAAGTATTTGATTGGGTTGTGCAAGTAGTGAAGCAGGTAAAGAAGAAGAGAAAGGTGAAGTAGTTACGTGTGATTGTGATACAAAAGGCTCATTACTGATAAAGGTAGAGTGATGGGAATCTATGTTTAGCAGCGCCATTTGCATCTCATCATAGGAGGGCTTTGGAAGGAGTTTGAACTTCTCCAGTAGGTGAAGGAAATTCAACAGAATGAATTACCCATGGATCTAGTTGTGTAGGATTGACAGGAGGTAGGGTAGTTTGATAGTTGTTGAAGGGGAATACCGAATCTACAAAAATGACATGGCGAGAAGAGTAAAATTTCTAATTTTAAGGGTCGTAGCAAATGTAACTGCTTAACATTTTTCATTCCCCATAAATATAAATGATTTCGATTTATTGACCAACTTTTGGCGTGTGTATATACTAAGCCATGGATAAAACAAACAACCGAAGATACAGAGTTTCGAGTAGTTGGGAGCAATGTAAATAATGTTTGATAATGTGATTTATTTTTGAGAATCGGTGAGGGCATGCGATTGATTAAGTATATGCCTACTTGACTTGCTAGTGACCAAAAATGAAGTGGAATATATGCATGGTGTAGCAGAGTAAGAGTCGTCTCTATGATATGACGATGCTTTCGTTCAGCCGTCCCAACATGTTGGGGAGTGTACGATGGGCTGGTGAAATGTTGAATGCTCAGGCGACTAAGTAAAGAACGTAGGCCAATGTATTTGCCACCACCATCACTATAGATAGAACAAATTGATGTATTAAAGTATCGTTCAACCTAATTTTTAAGGTTAATGAAGATGGACATGATATCAGATTTTTGTCTAACTGTAAAAATCCAAAAATACTTCGTAAAGTGGTCGACAAAAATGATGTAGTAGCGAGACTTATCAAAGGAAGGAATAGGAGAGGGTCCTCACACATTTGAATACAAAATGTCAATAGGTCTAATACTTTGTAAAGTATTTATTCCAAATGAGAGACAATGAATCTTATTAGATAGGAAAGAATCACAAAAAGTAAAAGACTTTGATGTAAACACCGGAAGGTTCAACAACAAGACCATTGACTTTGTGATGCGAGGTTGAGGTTGACCAAAATGAGCATGCCACAAATGTAATTGTGGATGACTAGTTTACATTGCAAACTGAGTAAAAGGTGGTGACTACTTGGTGACACGATCAATTGATGGCCATTCTTATAGATCTCCATTATTCTGGCTTTGAAGAAGTAATGCCCCCGTTCTCAGATCCTTTACAATAAAAGAATATGGAAAAAATTCAATGAAGGAATTATTTTATCTACAAAACTTGGCTACTGAAATAAGATTTTTTTTCTTATGTAAGATGCACACAGGATATTATTAAGCACAAAGGAATTAAAATTAAAATTTGAGAGACTCGTGTTTCCTATATGTGAAATAGGAATACCATTACCGTCACCAATGATGATCTCATCCGTGCTAGTGAAATCTGATGCAAACATGAGGTTTTGTGGATGATTTTTCATGTGGTGTGACTCTCCTGAGTCAATCATCCACCAGCTATTTGACATGTTGTTACAAGCAGCGAAATTAGCTTGCATTTAGCAGCATGGTGATATTTTGAGCAGCAAACTTTAGCTATATGACCAATTTGCCGTAAAGTTGACACTGAACTCGTTAATTGTTGGATTGTCGCATGTTATATCCATTATGCTGTCTTAGATGATTGTTGGAGTGTCCATTTGTGGAGAAAGACAAGCGATTAGTTTTGAAGTTGTTACTACGAGGTCGACTGTTTGAGGAGTTTCTCTAATTGAGTTGAGCAGTCATAGTGAATTGTTCCTTCTTGGCATCTTTATCCTTTAGGAAAACTTTATGAACAAGTAGTTTATATAGTTCTTCAAAGCTTATAGGTGTGTCTCGGGCTCCGTTGGCTGCTGAAATTCCTTAAATTCAGGCCCTAGACCACTAAGGACTTTAATCGTCAACTCTTCGCTGGTTAAAAGAGATCCAGTGTCTACCAGTTCATCCGCTAAGGATTTTATTTCACCCATGAATCACCAATAGATTTGAAATTCCTTCACAGCGTAGATAGTTGCTCACGAAGTCCAAAAATCTGAACCTGAGATTTGTTGGCATATGTAGTGTGAAGAATTTACCAAGCAAGTGCAGTTGTGGTGACATTAGCTATCATTGATGCGATTGTGCAATCCATCGAGGCGATGATTGCATTTCGAAGAAGGCTATCTTACCTTGTCCAAATTTTGTAGGTTGGGTTGGGCTTGCTTGAATCATATGTTGAAGTAAGAAACTGTGGAGGACATAGTTCCATGCCATCTATATAACCCATGAGATCATATCCAATGAGGAGAGTGGAAAGTTGAGCTTTCCATGCCGAAAAATTGTGACTGCCGCTGAATTTGAGAGAGTAGTTGGGATGCATGATTAATGGTGGTTAATTGATTTGGTTGAGGGAACTACCCAGTAGCAATAAAAACAATAGTATATGAAGAGGGCATTGTTGTTGGTTTGGTATGACAGAAAAAGAAAATAGGTATTCCTAGAATCAATTACTCGTTGAAGTCTTTGATGCCCTGATACCATAAAGGAACACGAATAATTGCTGAAAGTGATGATTTTCCATTGCATTTACTGCATATATTTATACAGTGGATTTGTGAATACAAATATAATAGCCTGTCTGACCAAGCTTCTTTTTGGTCAAAAGTATTTTATTTTTCAAAAGCACTTTTGGCTACAAATTGAGGTGTTTGGCCAAGCTTTTGGAAGGAAAAAAAGTGCTTTTGAGGAGAAGCAGAAGCAATTTTGAAGAAGCAGAAAAAAGTAGCTTCTCTCCAAAAGCACTTTTTTGAGAAGCACTTTTTAGAAAAATACATTTAGAAGCAGTTTTTAAAGCTTGGCCAAACACTAATTACTGCTCACAAGTGCTTTTCAAACTAATTAGCCAAACAAAAACTGTGTCTCACCAAAAGTACTTTTGAGAAAAGCACTTTTGAAAAAAAAATACATCTCAAAATAAGCTGATTTTTGCAGCTTGGCCAAGCGGGCTATAAGTAGGCAAGTACAACAGATATTTACAGAAGAGTTAGAATGTGAGTAAAACTAGGACTCTTGTTGAAATCAATTTAAACTAACCGAATCACGTGGATAATGAGAAGTTGCTATGGTTTGAATCCATTTATCTTCCTCCACTGGAATTTGACATAAGAACTCATATTTCTTAACCCATTTTATCGACCACTAACAACTCCAGATTTCTTTGTTTTTCGTTTTCCTTGAAACTTCTTTTTTCAACTTATATACAATACTCTTTTCTATTTTATTTTTATTTTATTTCTTCTTGTGGTTTCTTACTAAAAGACCATTATTTTCTCCAAAATAACTTATGTAGAAACGTTAAACAAAATGTAAGCAAAGGACAATAATAGGAAAAAGAGCAAGAGGAACGTATCTAAATTAAGAAGAATTAAGAATTATTAACCATAGGCCGTGGGAAATTTTATATTTTTAGTTGGTTGATCATCTAAAGTTTAATTTTGATGGTGAGAGGTCCATCTCCCACCTTACAATACAATCCCCTCACTATTTTCCTATCCCCTCTCATGTGTATAATAGAAAATATCGTTTTCAACAGAGAAAAGTTGCTAAATAAACAACAAGTATTATTTGTTGGACAAAGATTACTTTTAGCTTGCGGTCAAAATTATTCATATTCTAGTCGTAAAAATATATTATTTTGAATACAGCTATACAATATTATTTTTCCTCACTCCTTCCGGGATTTAATTGGTTTGTTCAGCAAAAAGTGCCCTATATAGAAACGCATGTCTCAATTTTAGCTTGGCACAAGAAACAATTTAAGAGTTTTAATTTATTTTTATATATATATATATATATATATGAATTCTTATGAGGCTGGTACTGTTATAACTAGATTTATCGTAGAGCAGTTATCACCCATTTATCATACCTTACTCGTAATGTTTCATTTACTCTCTTCTTATTTTCCTGCTAATATCTCTATCTATTAACTTATTCTGAAATTTTTTAACAAAATATTCTTTCACTTTTATCTCCCCTTGCGCCATCTCACTGGCTCTTCGGGTCGTCTAATGTTCTCTTTTTACTAGGAACGAGAGCTATACTAAGGTGAATATTTATCTCTTCTAGGATTTCGGTGCCTATTTTCTAAAATTTCTAAACATTATAGTATCCATATCTGATTGTACTATTCATAGTGCACCACCAGGGTGTCTCACAAGGAGAACTGTTATCACGTTTACAATATCCTTTGGAAATGTTATCTAACACTAACAATCCATCCACCATTTTGGGTTACTATAACCCCAGCTGCATCCTGATATCATATCCCTCTCTTAAACTATATCTGTTAGTTTTCATTAGGCATAACTGAGATGGGTGTGACCAATTGTACGTACCTCTATTTCTGTTGAAGATAAATTAGAAGCCTTATATTTCTCTGCCTGACTTGAAAATTTGAATAATCTTCGTTAATTGGGTACCTCGTACCTTACTTCACCTTGCTTCTGTTATTTGTTGAAACTTATACTTTTACCTTCTAATACTCCCATGGCCTGCTATTCGCGGATTATATTAGATATTCCCATCTTAGGGTCTTAAGGTGGAAATCCACACATTTGGTTTGCACGATCTGATAGGGCCTCAAACTGGGCCACATTGTCAAGAATTCTCTCTCTACTAGTGCCCTTACCTGCTGTTGTATTAGCCCTCTGGCTAGCTGTAATTTTTCAAATTGCAAGCATCTCTATAATTAGCAAACAAAAGTCTTGGCTCGAACTCTTATGACTTAGCTCTATAGCACGATGTAGATTTGAAAGAAGGATAACATATTCCTAAATGCCTTGTAGCTTCATGTTTATATAATGTGACGCACAACACATCTATAAACAAGGCTCTACTAGATACGACTTGTAGATTCCCTATGACAGAACTGCTCTGATACTAAGGTAATATGATTAACTTACTTTATGTAATTTAAAAAATGATCTCATTTATGAGCTTACATCAATTGACTTAAGACATACTCTTACGTACGAAACTATGAGGTGTAACGGCATTTCCCCCTTTAGAACATTCGTCTTCGAAATATATATATATATATATATATATGAAATGTTCACTAATTAATAATGTTCACTAGAAGATGCAATATGCAGGGTCACCTATTGTTTATGAGTTTTAGGACTTTGATGAAATTTAATTGTATTCCAACAAACATGTTTACTCTTTTGTCACTCCAAACTTCAGATGGTCATCATTATAGTGCATATCATCCTATGCGATATTCAATTACAACTAGAGTGTGAGATCAAATTACCATCATCCGATCTGAAGTTTAACACACAATATTTTAAAAGTTATTTTTTGGGTGAGCTCGGGGCAAGGCATACCAAAAATACAACGAGACGTATTGGTGAAGCGTAAATATCGTGAGGCGTAAGTCGAGACATTTCGAGTGTTCGCCTAGGTGTAAGCCCCAAAATTCTGAGCATTCATTGAATAACAAAAATCTCCAAAAATAATTTCAGAATCTTTACTCTTTATCGCTTAGTACTGAATAACAACAACAACGACGACGACGATCCAATATAATCCCATTTAGTGGGGTTTGGGAAGGGTAGTGTGTACGCAGACCTTACCCCTACCCTGGGTAGAGAGTCTGTTTCCAAATAGACCCTCGACATCCTTCCCTCAAAGAACTTTCCACCTTGCTCTTGGGGGGACTCGAACTCACAACCTCTCGGTTGGAAGTGGGGGTTGCTTACAATCAGAGCAACCCCTCTTGTCAAGTACTGAATAACAAATACATTTTAAACCTATGCATGCAAAGTGTGAACTACAAAGCAAAGAGTTTTCCTCCAATTCTTACTTTGCTTCCACACTTGCGTTTGTCATTCATTATTTAGTTTTAGTTTTTTAAACAATAACTTTATATATTTTTATTATTTGAATTATTAGAAAATATAATATCACTTTTATAACTCTATATTTGTTCTATCATAGTCATGTTAATTATAGGTGTAATGTATCTTTACATCTTTTACTTTTTCCAAGTAATTTTTTTATGGTCATATTGACATATTTTTATAGATTTTTAAATTTTCCTACGAATTTTAAAATTTTCTTGATTTTTTTAATTTTAATATTTTTATTTATATGTTTATTTAATAATTTATAAAATATTAAAAAATAAATACTTGTGGGGCTTACGTCGCGCACCTCAGGACTTTCGTCTCGTCCCGTATTAGATAAAATATCTCGCCTATCGTCGACGCCTTTTAATACAATGGTTTAACATAATATATATAATTGTCTCAAAAATGTGCACCGCGTACGACTATTCTATTCTATATTATAATTATTT
>MU693135.1:56205-75326 GCA_026770625.1 Nicotiana glauca
CAGTATATTAAGATCACGTAGCACCCGACGGATAAAAACTAGTTGTATACGTGAATATTCTTTCTACTATTTGATATCACATTCAATATAGGATAACAACCCAAGGATCATAATAACTGGATTAAACAACAAAATGCTAAAGTTACCTTTTTTTTTGGTAATGGGGATTAATGGGGATTGTATACATATATAAATAATTACATTGGGAAGTACTGGTTACTGGAGGGATATTGCAATTCCCCTAAGTCAGAGGAGGTTTGTGATTGGTTTCCTTCTTCGTGAGAAGATTATTATATTCCATTCATCCTTGTCTTCTTTAGCACTACGCGTTTCTGAGCATTTTAGGACTTTTTGTGATGGTGCTGTTGTTTATTGTCTGGACTTGCAAGATTTAAAAGTGTGGTCACATCCTTTACCCAAGGTTCCTTTTCCTTTATAGATCGCTGCCTGTTTTTGATCTTCGATAATGACCAATGTTTCCATCGGAATTTCAAGTGGAACTTGGATACATATGCGCGCATACCTCCCTCTCAGGCTGAAGGATATACATGTGTCAATTTTAAGTAGTTTACCAAGCTTTCGTCCGATTTTTTTCGGAATTATTTATCATAAAATTATGTTGGTAACTGTGGCAAGTGAATCCACTGTTGAGTTTTTCTTTTTAATATGGAAAGATATTAAAAAGAGGGTGAATGAGAAATGGATAGAAAATGAAATTTTGAGTAAAATTTAAGTTTCCCTCTATCTTTAATGAGACATTGTCCCTCATTGGTAGATGATAAGAATGTTGGTGAGTTTATATACAAATGCACTTCATATAGCTTTTAAAGAGTTAGGAAGAAGGCAAGTCTCGCGCCGTCGTCGTCGTCGCTCGGCTACGGCTACAGTTTCGGCTTTCGGCTTTGGTCAATTGATTGATTAATTTTTTAGACCAATTTATTTGTTAATAGTGAATATTAACGTGATATAATCCGTATTTTGTAACGGACGTATTCCAATCCGTGTATAGTACCACCAGCTACAATAACAGCCACTCCAAGTGCTTGATCCATTACAAGCAAGTGTTTGCTCCACTAGCTAGTGCTTGCTCCATAACAAGCTAAGTGCTTGTTCCACCATGGAGGGAGGGCTTATCTCTCTCAACTGACTGATTAAAGCAGAAGTTGGAGAGAGATATACACACCAAAAAAAAAACACTCGAGATACAATCTATATACATATACAATCTATATACATTTGATATACATTCTGTATACACTGAAAAAACGAATTGCAATCTGATATCCTCTTCAGTAAGAATTCAACATTGGCTATACATTGTATTGCTTCCTCTCATAATTTTCATTCGACTTCTGATTTGTCCTCCTTTATTCTGCATTGTCTTTAACTACAAACAAAGCATCCGTAAGTGTGATTTGCTGCCGAACTTTGTGTTCGCTGAAACACTGGGGTTTGAAGTACAGCTACACCAGTGTGTAATTCATTCTATCTTTGGAGGAAATAATCCATAACCTTGGGTACTAGGAGGGGATTAAATTCCTTAAGAAAACATTATGTATTCAGTGGGATCGAATTAATTACCGTCTCATCTATATTTACGTTTATATGCTAACATTTTTATTTTTCAAAATTATTATTTACAAATACAGGATAATAACCAAGGAACCAACAAGCTTAAGGAATTTAATTCTTTTTATTTTTGTATTTATGTTATCCTTATTATTCTGGAAACTAAAACCTTTGTGGTTTTGTGTACTCCCGTTTTGGAGAGTAAAGCCTTCGTGGCGTTTTATTGGAGATTAAAATCTACGTAATTTTTTAACTCCAGTTTTAAACGTTTGTTTGTGTCATTTTTCCAGAAAAAATGGCTAATGAAAGCGGAAACCAAGTTGTTCCGACGGTGACTATCAACGCATCGACAAGCCATGTTCCGATAATGACTATCAACACATCGGCAAACCATGTTCCAACGATGACTGTTAACGCATCGGTAAGCCATGTTCCGACGATGATTGTCAATGTATCGACAAGCCGAACACCGGCGTTGGCACCGGCAAAAAAACCCGAAAAATTTTCCGGGATTGATTTCAAGCGTTGGCAGTAGAAGATGTTCTTCTACTTGACTACGTTATGTCTACAGAAGTTCATCAAGGAAGATGTTCCTGATCTACCCGATGAAACTCCAGATAATGAAAGCTTTCTCGTGACTGAGTCGTGGAAGCATTCTGGCTTTTTGTGCAAGAATTATATTCTTAGCGGAGTGGATGATAATCTGTATAATGTATACAGTGGCGTGGAGACGTCAAAACAATTGTGGAATGCGCTTGAAAAGAAGTACAAACTGAAGATGCCGGGATGAAGAAATTCGTCGCCGCAAAAATTTTGGACTACAAAATGGTAGATAGCAAGTCTGTTATTAACCAAGTCCAGGAATTGCAAGTGATTATTCATAATCTACTTGCTGAAGGTATGTTTCAAATAAATACTGATGTTGAAAGTAAATTTTTTAGTATTTTTACTAACGGAATTTTCATTGAATGTCTTGTCATCAATGAAGCATTCCAAGTAGCAGCAATAATTGAGAAATTGCCTCCGTTATGGAAGGACTTCAAAAATTATTTGAAACACAAACGAAAGGAGATTTCCCTTGAAGATCTCATTGTTCGATTAAGAATCGAAGAGGACAATAAAGCTGCTGAAAGGAGAGGTTGTGGTAATTCAACAATAATGGGAGCAAATATTATTGAAGATAACAAAAAGAGGAAAAAGGCTTTGGTCCGAAATACAACCCAAGAAGCGGTTCAGTGGAAACTGCTACAACTGTGGGAAAACCGGACACAAATCTACAAAGTGTTGTGCTCGGAAGAAAGACAAGAAAAGGGGTCAAGCAAACATCATAGAAAAACATGATGATATTGATGACTTGTATGTCATGCTTTTTGAATGCAACTTGGTGGGAAATCCTAAGGAATGGTGGATTGATTCTGGAGCCACCCGCCATGTTTGTGCTGTGAGAGAAGCATTTTCTACATATGCTTATATTGGACCCAACGAGACGCTTTGTCGCTTTTCATGGGAAATGCTGCAACAGCCAAGATTGAAGGATGTGGGAAGATATTTCTGAAAATGACTTTCGGCAAAGTGGTAACTTTGAACAATGTCCTTCATGTTCCTGAGATTAGAAAGAATTTAGTCTCTGTTGGACTTCTTGTTAAGCACGATTTTAATTGCGTTTTTGTGTCTGACAAGGTTGGAATAAGTAAGAATGATATGTTTGTAGGAAAATGTTACCTTACCGAGGGCCTTTTTAAGCTGAATATAATGATTATTGAAAATAATAATAAAATTTCAGCTTTATCTTACTTACTTGAGTCAAATAATTTATGGCATGAACGTTTGGGTCATGTCAATTATAAAATCTTGCGGAAAATAATTAACTTGGAATTATTACCTAAGTTTGAATGCGAAAAATTAAAATGTCAAATATGTGTGGAATCTAAGTATGTTAAACATCCTTATAAGTCGCTTGAAAGGAATTCAAATCCTTTAAACTTAATTCACAAAGATATTTGTGACATGAAGTCAATACCATCCCGCTGTGGAAAGAAGTATTTCGTAACTTTTATTGACGACAGTACTTGATATTGCTATGTTTACTTACTTAATAGTAAAGGTGAAGCAATAGACGCATTCAAGCAATACAAAAATGAAGTTGAAACGCAACTTAACAAGAAAATCAAAATGATAAGAAGTGATAGGGGTGGTAAATATGAATCTCCTTTTGAACAAATATGTTTAGAATATGGAATTATTCATCAAACAATGGCCCCTTACACGCCCCAATCCAACGGGATTGCAGAAAGAAAGAATCGTTCATTAAAGGAGATGATGAACGCATTATTGATAAGTTCTAGTTGGCCACCGAACTTGTGGGAGGAAGCCGTTCTTACGGCTAGCCGAATACTAAATCAAGTACCCCATAACAAAAAACAATCCATTCCATATGAAAAATAGAAAGGAAGGAAGCCCAACTTGAATTATTTGAAAGTGTGGAGGTGTTTGGCAAAAGTGCAAATTCCTAAACCCAAAAGGGTAAAAATAGACCGAAAACAGTTGATTGTGTTTTCATAGGATATGCGACTAATAGTAAAGCATATCGATTTCTGGTTCATAAATAAGAAAATCCCGACATTCATAATAATACGGTTATATAATTAGATAATGTTGAGTCCTTTGAAAATATATATCTGTATAAAAAGGAATGCGAGTCGATTGGTGAAGGATCTAAACGACCTCGGGAAGAAACAAAAGAAAGTACATTTAATCAGGAGGATCCAAGACGTAGTAAACGTCAAAGAACGTCTACTTCTTTTGGACCAGATTTTGTGACTTTCTTATTGGAGAATGAGCCTCAAATATTTAAAGTAGCTACGTCTTCTTTGGAATCATTATTCTGGAAAGAGGCAGTCAATAGTGAAATAGAATCCATATTTAACAACCATACATGGGAATTGGTTGATCTTCCTCTTGGAAATAAACCTTTGGGTAGTAAATGGATTTTTAAAAGAAAAATGAAATATGATGGCACTATTAATACATTTAAGGCAAGACTTGTTGTCAAAGGGTATAGACAATGAGAAGCTCTTGACTACTTTAATTTTCTCCAGTGACGAGAATTACGTCCATACGAACGCTAACGGCTTTAGCTGCAGTATATGATCTTGAAATTCATCAAATGGACATAAAGACAGCCTTCTTAAATGAAAATTTGGAGGAAGAAATCTACACGGAACAACCTGAAGGGTTTGTGGTTCTGGGTAATGAAAAGAAGGTATGTAGACTTGTTAAGTCCCTCTACGGACTAAAACAAGCACCCAAACAATGACATGCGAAATTTGACCAAACAATGTTGTCAAATGGTTTTAAGATAAATGAATGTGATAAATATGTGTACATTAAAAATGTTCCAAATCACATAGTCATTGTTTGCCTATATGTGGATGATATGCTGATAATGAGTAATGACATTGCAAACATAAATGCTACTAAGCGTATGCTAACTAGCAAGTTTGATATGAAAGACTTGGGAGTTGCGGATTTAATTCTGTGGATTAAGATCCAAAAGACTTCTCAAGGTCTAGCATTGTCACAATCTCATTATATTAAGACAGTACTTGAAAAATTCAAGCACCTAGGCTTTAAAGTTGCAAAGACTCCAATTGACGTGAATCTTGTATTAGCAAAGAACAAAGGCCAAAGTATATCACAATTGGATTATGCTCGTGTGTTGGGATGCTTAATGCACATCATGAGTTGTACCCGATCATATATAGCTTGTGCTATAAGTAAACTGAGTCGATACACGAGTAATTCAGATCAAACTCATTGGATGGCAATGAAACGAGTTTTGGGGTATTTAGAACATACCCAAAACTTTGATTTGCACTACAACATATATTATGCGGTGATTGAAGGATATTGTGATGCAAATTGGACCGGTTCAACTAATTTGTAGTCCACAAATGGATATGTATTCACTATTGGTGGAGGAGCGGTATCTTGGAAATCGTCGAAACAAAATTGTATTGCCCGCTCAACAATGGAGGTTGAGTTCATAGCCTTAGCTAAAACTGGCGAAGAAGCTGAATGGCTCCGGAATTTCTTGGAAGACATTCCATTTTGTCTCAAACTGTTGGCACCAATACGCATACATTGCGATAGCCAAGTGGCAATTGGAAGGGCTGGGAGTATTATGTAATACGGTAAATCTCGTCATATACGACGAAGGCATAAAATCGTTAGGCAATTACTCTCTAGAGGAATTATCAAGGTTGACTATGTAAAGTCAAGTGATAATATGTCGGATCTACTTACAAAAGGCCAAACTAGAGAGGTAGTTGAGAAATCATCGAGGGGAATGGGACTATGGCCAAGAACAAGTCATTGTGGCAGTAACTCTACCTAGAAGACCGGAGGTCCCAAGATCTAGGTTCAAGGAGATCAAACAAAGTCATTAATGACGGTTCAACATTGTCAGCAAAAATTTTGGTCCATTCTCGTGATGAGACAATGTCCAGTACCAAGGATAAAGCATTAAGGCTTTTTAATGATTTCTAAATTTGATACGTAGTATATCAAATAGTGTATCTACAGGATGACACGTTTAGGAATCACCTATGTAAATGTAAAGTGTTAGCCGCTTCAAGGAGAATTCTGCAAGGCCAATTCTCTACGCACTTATGAAACCAGACGGTGTTTTATGCCTGAAACGAACACAACAATGAGAACCAAAGACGGTTAAGGGTTGTTTGTGTGACTTATGGTTGTCTAGGTATACATTAAAGTTCGACGGTTCAAAGATATCAAATCTACCGATTGACCGAGTATATCCGACATAAGTTCACTACGGAAAATTCAAAGGGAAACCTACTTATCCAGATGCAATTAATCCTTATTTGCGAATCACACAAGTTTTTCATGCATACTTCCGTGATATAGCCATTCCCCATTCATGTGGGGGATTGTTGAGTTTTTCTTTTTAATATAGAAAGATATTAAAAAGAGGGTGAATGGAAAATGGAGTGAAAACAAAATTTTGAGTGAATTTTAAGTTTTCCTCTCTCTTTAATTAGACATTGTCCTTCATTGGTAGATGATAAGAATGTTGGTGAGTTTATATTCAAATGCACTTCATATAGCTCTTAAAGAGTTAGGAAGAAGGCAAGTCTCGCGTCGTCGTCGTCATCGCTCGCTCGGCTCGACTACGGCTACGGCTTCGGCTTTGGCTTCGGCTTCGGATTTGGATTTGGATTTGGATTTGGATTTGGATTTGGATTTGGATTTGGTCAAATGATCGATTGATTGATTAATTTTTTGGATCAAATTTATTTGTTAATAGTGAATATTAACGTGATATAATTTGTGTTTTGTAACGGACATATTCCAATCCGTGTATAATACCACCAGCTGCAATAACAACCACTCCAAGCGCTTGATCCATTACAAGCAAGTGTTTGCTCCACAAGCTAGTGCTTGCTCCATAACAAGCTAAGTGCTTGTTCCACCATGGAGGGAGGGTTGATCTCTCTCAACTGACTGATATAAATAGAGCATCAGTTGGAGAGAGATATAGACACCAAAAAAACACTCAAGATACATTCGATATACACTTTATATACAATAGATATACAGTTGATATACACTTTGTATACACCCAATATACACTGAAAAATGAATTGCAATCTGATATCCTCTTCAGTAAGAATTTAACATCGGCTATACACTGCATTGCTTTTTTTCAGAATTTCCATTCGACTTCTGAGTTGTCCTCCTTTATTCTGCATTTTTTTTAACTACAAACAAAGCATCCATAAGTGTGTTTTGCTGCCGAACTTTTTGTTCGCTGAAACACTGGTGTTTGAAGTACCGCTACACCAATGTGTAATTCGTTCTCCTGGGAAAAAATAATCCATAACCTTGGGTACTTGGAGGGGATTAAATTTTTTAAGGAAATACTGTGAATTCAGTGGGCTTGAATTAATTGCTATCTCATCTATATTTATGTTTATACGCTAACGTTTTTATTTTCTAGAATTATTATTTACAAATACAGGATAATAACCAAGGAACCAACAAGCTTAAGCAATTTAATTCTTTTTATTTCTTTATTTGTGTTATCCTTATTATTCTGGAAACTAAAACCTTTGTGGTTTTGTGTACTCCCCGTTTTGGAGAGTAAAGCCTTTGTGGCATTTTGTTGGAGATTAAAATCTATGTGATTTTTTAACTCCAGTTTTAAATGTTTATTAAACGTTTGTTTGTGTTATTTTTCCAGAAAAGATGGCTAAGGAAAGCGATAACCAAGTTCTTCCGATGGTGACTGTCAACGCATCGGCAAGCCATGTTCCGACGATGACTGTCAATGCATCGACAAGCCAAACACCAACGTTGGCACCGACAGAAAAACTCGGAAAATTTTTCGGCATTGATTTCAAGCGCTAGCAGCAGAAGATGTTCTTCTACTTGACTACGTTATGTCTACAAAAGTTCATCAAGGAAGATGTTCCTGATCTGGCCGATGAAACTCCAGAGAACGAAAGTTTTCTCGTGACTGAGGCATGGAAGCATTCTGACTTTTTGTGCAAGAATTATATTCTTAGCGGACTGGATGATAATCTGTATAATGTATACAGTGGCGCGGAGACGTCAAAACAAATGTGGAATGCGCTTGAAAAGAAGTACAAAACTGAAGATGTCGGGATGAAGAAATTCGTCGCCGCAAAATTTTTGGACTACAAAATGGTAGATAGCAAGTCTGTTATTACCCAAGTTCAGGAATTGCAAGTGATTATTCATGATCTACTTGATAAAAGTATGTTTCAAATAAATACTGATGTTGAAAGTAAATTTTTTAGTATTTTTACTAACAGAATTTTTATTGAAGGTCTTGCCATCAATGAAGCATTCCAAGTAGCAGCAATAATTGAGAAGTTTCCTCCATTGTAGAAGGACTTCAAAAATTATTTGAAACATAAACGAAAGGAGATGTCCCTTGAAGATCTCATTGTTCGGTTAAGAATCGAAGAGGACAATAAAGCTGCTAAAAGGAGAGGCCGTAGTAATTCAACAATAATGGGAGCAAATATTGTTGAAGATAACAAAAAGAGAAAAAAGGCTTCTGGTCCGAAATACAACCCAAGAAGCGGTTCAGTGGAAACTGCTACAACCGTGGGAAAACAGGACACAAATCTATGGAGTGTTGTGCTCAGAAGAAAAACAAGAAAAGGGGTCAAGCAAACATTGTAGAAAAACATGATGATATTGATGACTTGTGTGTCATGCTTTCTGAATGCAGCTTGGTGGGCAATCCTAAGGAATGGTGGATTGATTCTGGAGCCACCCGCCATGTTTGTGCTGTGAGAGAAGCATTTTCTACATATGCTTCTATTGGACCCGACGAGACGTTTTCCATGGAAAATGCTGCAACGGCCAAGATTGAAAGATGTGGGAAGATATTTCTGAAAATGACTTCCGGCAAAGTGGTAACTTTGAACAGCGTCCTTCATGTTCCTGAGATTAAGAAGAATTTAATCTCTGCTGGACTTCTTGTTAAACACGGTTTTAAGTGCGTTTTTGTGTCCAACAAGGTTGTAATAAGTAAGAATGATATGTTTGTAGGAAAATGTTACCTTACCGAGGGCCTTTTCAAGCTGAATGTAATGCAAATTTCAGTTTCGTCTTACTTACTTGAGTCAAATAATTTATGGCATGAACGTTTGGGTCATGTCAATTATAAATTTTGCGGAAAATGATTAACTTGGAAGTATTGCCTAAGTTTGAATGCGAAAAATCAAAATGTCAAATATGTATGGAATCTAAGTATGTTAAACATCCTTATAAGTCGGTTAAAAGGAATTCAAATTCTTTTGACTTAATTCACACAGATATTTGTGACATGAAATCAATACCATCTCGCGGTGGAAAGAAGTATTTCATAATTTTTATTGATGACAATACTCGATATTGCTATGTTTACTTACTTAATAGTAAAGATGAAGCAATAGACACATTCAAGCAATACAAAAATGAAGTTGAAATACAACTTAACAAGAAAATCAAAATGATAAGAATTGATAGAGGGTGGTGAATATGAATCTCCTTTTGAACAAATATGCTTAGAATATGGAATTATTCATCAAACGACGACCCCTTACATGCCTCAATCCAACGGGATTGCAGAAAGAAAGAATCGTTCATTAAAGGAGATGATGAACGCATTATTGATAAGTTCTGGTTTGCCACCGAACTTGTGGGGGGAAGCCGTTCTTACAGCTAGCCGNTATCGATTTCTGGTTCATAACTCAGAAAATTTCGACATTCATAATAATACGGTTATAAAATCAGATAATGAAGGGTTTGTGGTTCCGGGTAATGAAAAGAAGGTATGTAGACTCGTTAAGTCCCTCTACGGACTAAAACAAGCACCCAAATAATGGCATGAGAAATTTGACCAAACAATGTTGTCAAATGGTTTTAAGATAAACGAATGTGATAAACGTGTGTACATTAAAAGTGTTCCAAATCACATAGTCAGTGTTTGCCTATATGTGGATGATATGCTTATAATGAGTAATGACATTGCAAACATAAAGCGTATGCTAACTAGCAAGTTTGATATGAAAGACTTGAGAGTTGCGGATTTAATTCTGGGGATTAAGATCCAAAAGACTTCTCAAGGTCTAGCATTGTCACAATCTTATTATATTAAGCCAGTACTTGAAAAATTCAAGCACTTGGTAAAGTTGCAAAGACTCCAATTGACGTGAATCTTGCATTAGTAATGAACAAAGGACAAAGCATATCACAATTGGACTATGCTCTTGTGTTGGATGCTTAATGTACATCATGAATTGTACACGACCAGATATAGCTTGTGTTATAAGTAAACTGAGTCGATGCACGAGCAATCTAGATCAAACTCAATGGATGGCAATGAAACGAGTTTTGGGATATTTAGAACATACCCAAAACTTTGATTTGCACTACAACAAATATCCTGCGGTGATTGAAGGATATTGTGATGCAAATTGGACCACCGGTTCAACTGATTCGAAGTCCACAAGTGGATATGTATTCACTATCGGTGGAGGAGCGGTATCTTGGAAATCGTCCAAACAAACTTGTATTGCCCGCTCAATAATGGAGGCTGAGTTCATAGTCTTAGATAAAGCCGTTGAAAAAGCTGAATGGCTCCGAAATTTCTTGGAAGACATTCCATTTTGGCCCAAACCATTGGCATCAATATGCATTCATTGTGATGGCCAAGCAGCAATTGGAAAGGTTGGGAGCGTTATGTATAACGGTAAATCTCATCATATACGACGAAGACATAAAACCGTTAGGCAATTGCTCTCTAGAGGAATTATCACGGTTGACTATGTAAAGTCAAGTGATAATGTGCCGGATCCACTTACAAAAGGCCTAACTAGAGAGGTAGTTGAGAAATCATCGAGGGGAATGAGACTATGGTCGAGAACAAGTCATTGTGGCAGTAACTCTACCTAGAAGACTGGAGATCCCAAGATCTAGGTTCAAGGAGATCAAACAAAGTCATTAATGACGGTTCAACATTGTCAACAAAAATTTTGGTCCATTCTCGTGATGAGACAATGTTCAGTACCAAGGATAAAGCATTAAGGCTTTTTAATGATTTCTAAATTTGATACGTAGTATATCAAATAGTGTATGTACAAGATGACACGTTTAGGAATCACCTATGTAAGTGTGAAATGTTAGCCGCTTCAAGGAGAATTCTGCAAGGCCAATTCTCTACGCACTTATGAAACCAGGCGGTGTTCATGGCTGAAACGGACACAACAATGAGAACCAAAGACAGTTAACGGTTGTTTGTGTGACTTATGGTTGTCTAGGTATACATTAAAGTTCGACGGTTCAAAGATATCAAATCTACCGATTGACCGAGTATATCCGACATAAGTTCACTACGGAAAGTTCAAAGGAAAACCTGCTTATCCAGATGCAATTAATCATTATTTGCGAATCACACAAGTGTTTCATGTATACTTCCGTGATATAGCCATTCCTCATTCATGTGTGGGATTGTTGAGTTTTTCTTTTTAATATGGAAAGATATTAAAAAGAGGTTGAATGGGAAATGGAGGAAAAATGAAATTTTGAGTAAAATTTAAGTTTCCCTCTCTCTTTAATGAGACATTGTCCCTCATTGGTAGATGATAAGAATGTTGGTGGGTTTATATACAAATGCACTTCATATAACTCTTAAATAGTTAGGAAGAAGGCAAGTCTCGCGGCGTCGTCGTCGCTCGCTTGCTCGGCTCTGCTACGGCTACGGCTTCGGCTTCGGCTTCGGATTTGGATTTGGATTTGGATTTGGTCAAATGATCGATTGATTGATTAATTTTTTGGACCAAATTTATTTGTTAATAGTGAATATTAACGTGATATAATCCGTATTTTGTAATAGACGTATTCCAATCCGTGCATAGTACCACCAGCTGCAATAACAGCCACTCCAAATGCTTTATCCATTACAAGCAAGTGCTTGCTCCATAACAAGCTAAGTGCTTGTTCCACCATGGAGGGAGGGTTGATCTCTCTCAACTGACTGATATAAATAGAGCAGCAGTTGGAGAGAGATATACACACCCAAAAAAACACTCGAGACACACTCGAGATATACTATATATACACTTGATATATACTCTATATACAATCAATATACGCTCTATATACAGTCGATATATAGTGGAAAAACGAATTGCAATCTGATATCCTCTTCAGTAAGAATTCAACATCGGCTATACATTGCATTCCTTCCTCTCAGAATTTTCATTCGACTTCTGAGTTGTCCTCCTTTATTCTGCATTATTTTTAACTACAAACAAAGCATCCGTAAGTTTGATTTGCTGCCGAACTTTGTGTTCGCTGAAACACTGGGGTTTGAAATACCGTTACACCAGTATATAATTCGTTCTATCCTTGAAGGAAATAATCCATAACATTGGGTACTAGAAGGGGATAAAATTCCTTAGGGAAACACTGTGAATTCAGTGGGTTCGAATTAATTACTGTCTCATCTATATTTATGTTTATACGCTAACGTTTTTATTTTCCAGAATTATTATTTACAAATACAGAATAATAACCAAGGAACCAACATCCAGATGGTAGTAGAAGATAGTGTATCTTCTTGTGGAACGAACTTTGATTCCCATTTACATACTGATAGGAATTTTTCAGAGATTGAACCATGAGCCTAGGTGTAGTGACTTAGCCATTATTTTCACTAAACTAAACTTGATTATGAAGAATTCCCATCCTAAATCAATCAAAATTAATTGTACAGATGGTTTTCAAAGGTCAACTAGCTTAGATCAGAAGTAATGATGGGGCGTTTTACGACCAAAGAACTTTACGATTACTGAAAATCGTCATGGATGGTACAGACGATTCTTGTCTTCCCGAGATAAGGCAATTGGACCATCAACTCTTTTACCTCTATCATCTTTGTTGTTTGAGGGGAGTTCCTCCTCGTAATATTCTGCTTGGCTTGTTGCCTGTTTATCTAGTAACATTTTTTTGAAGGAGTACATTGTTGTTTCTTTTCACGTCCATTTGATTAATTTTATCCGGTAGTTCCAATGGGATAATTGGTGGTGTAATATTTGTATAATTGTATCCATGTATGTATTCTAGAGGGAGCTCTCTAACTTGACTTTTTTGATTGCGCAAGTCAAAGTAATCTTCTTGAGACAATGAAATAACCCCCATACTTCAGACTGTATTGATAATTATAGAAAACAAAAGTTAATCTAGTTTTAAATAGAAAACTTATTGTTTTAGACTGTTTACTTATGTATCATATCTTTTATAATAATAAGTATAAGAAACCATATAAATTACCCAAAGATAATTAATTTTAATACAATGTGATGCTTTTAAGTGATTTCGTCTTCTATTAGTTCTTTTTTAATATTCAATTCCAACAAATAAAATAAGAAAATCTTGGGTAGTCTATGTCACTTTGAATGATATATCTCTTAACTCCTAATAATTAAATGAATATCTTGAAACTCATAAACGATGCTTTTTTTGCGTGAGATTTAGTAATTTAATTCTTTACAAAATATTATTCTAGTTAATAGAATTTACACAAGTGACAGAGTTCACGTAAATAGCTATTTGAAACTTGATATCAGAAAAGGTTAATGAGCCACCTATAATTAAAATTATCGTTGTGAATAATAAAAAGGATTGATCTATTCACAATTATCCTCCACTAGTTTTCATATTTTGTTAATGATGAAAAATATCTAGTATTATCGCTTACAGTCGCAAATAATCTTATACCGTACGTAGCAAATTGAAATAACAACAATAATAACAACAACCTAGTAAAATTTCACAAGTAGAGTCTGTAGTAGTTAGAGTGTACGCATACCTTACCCGAGGCGGTTTCCGAAAGACACTCGGCTCAAGAAGACCAAAATAAACAATAGATCAGTGACAGTAGCAGAAGCCAGAAAAGTAATATCAGCATCGTAAAAGACAGAAAATGGATGAAAAAGTAATAATAATAACCAATAATAACGCCATAGAAAATAGTGTGGAAACTACAAACCACTAAAACCCCAAGGTGAAACATTACCAGCCTAGCCCCACCCACCGTACAAAGAAGAAAAACGCTCGATCATGTCCTGTCCGATCACCTCACCCTAATACTTCTTAGGCCGCCCTCTACCGCTTCTCATACCTATCAATGTCAACCGCTCATCCAAACGGGACATCTAGGCTTCTCCTCCGCACGTGCCCGAACCACATAAGCCTCGCTTCTCGCATCTTGTCGTCCATGGGAGCGATGCTCGCCTTCTTCCGAATATCTTCACTCCTAGTTTTATCCAGTCTAGTGTGCCCCTACATCCATCTTAACATCTTCATTTCTGTCACTTTCATCTTCTGGTTATGAGAATTCTTGGCTGCCCAACAATCAACCCCATACAACATGGCCTGTCTAACCACCGCTCTATAGAACTTATCTTTAAGTTCCGGTGGCACTTTCTTGTCATACAGGACTCCAAATGCTAACCTTCATTTCATCCATCCCACTACTATACGGTGTGTGACAACCTTGTCTATCTCCCCACCCCCTAAATAATTGACCCAAAGTACTTGAAACTTCCTCTCTTGGGGATGACTTGTAAGTCAAGCCATGCATCCATGTCTGCTTTCCCTAACGCATCACTGAACTTACACTCCAAATATTCTGTCTTAGTCCTACTCAACTTGAAACCTTTAGACTCAAGGGTCTGTCTCCAAACCTCTATCCTTTCGTTAACGCCGCCTCGCATCTCATTAATCGGAACTATATAATATACACCATGGCATATCCTCTTGAACATGGTATGTTAGAGCATCCATCTCCAGGGAAAATCAGAACGAGCTGAGCGCAGACCTTTGGTGCAACCTCATAACAATCGAAAAGTGCTCCAACTCACCTCTCGCTATGATAACCCAAAAGTTCATCACTTGTATTGCAAGTAAATTTAGTATCCCGAGGCTTTAAAACTTCTCTTTTTGTCTCACTTCGATTTACATGCGCAGCCCAGACGGGTATCCGAAAAGCTATTTTGTAAGAATATATGAAAAATAGATAAATTTTGATTTTAAAATGAATTTAAGTCTTTGGTCAATATTTTGGGTAAACAGACCCAGATCTGGACCCATAATTTGACAGTCCCAGAGGGTCCGTAGGAAAATATAGGACTTGGGGGTATTCCCGAAATCGAATTCCGAGGTCCCAAGCCCGAGAAATGAACTTTTTAAAGAAAATTATTTTTTGAAATTTAAAGAGTTTTTGGAAATTTGACGGAATTTGATGGTATCAGACCCGTATTTTACTTTCGGAGCCCGATACATGTCATATATGGTATTTTAAGTTGAGCCCGTAAAGTTTAGTAGGAATCGGAGTCTGTTTAGCATAAATCTTACCTTCAGTTGAGAAGATAGAGATTTTGGATGTTCTTGAATAATTAAATAAATTTGAGGCTTAATTCATAGTTGTTAGTATTATTTTTAATGATTTGATCGCACGAGCAAGTCCATACGATATTTTTGGACTTGCGTGCATGTTTAGTTTGGAGCCCCGAGGGCTCAGGTGAGTTTTGGATAGGCCATGAAGTGGATTTAGACATAGATCATAGATGTTGCAGGTTCATAGAAGTTGCAGGTCTCTAAACCAGATTTTGTGGTCCACAGTGGTTTCTCACTATCGTGGTGGAATTTCTGCGGTCCGCGATGAGCAAGGCCAGGGCTTCGCGCCATGCTCGATTTCTTGCAGTCCGCGACCGGAGTCCTTTTTATGCGGTCTGCGGAGAGGGTGTGAGCACGTGATTTTTGCCCTAAGCAAATTATACCTAAAAATTCAAACAAAATGATTTTTCTTTATTTTTACAATTTTTGTTGATATTTGTTGCATTTTTGTGCATAATACCTCATATTAAAGAATATAAAAAAATAAAAATAAAAAAATAAAAAAATAAAAAAATATGCATTTGCATTAAGGAATTTAATTTTATATTTTTAGTATTAAGTAGGTTTTAATTTATTTTAGAACAATTTTAAGTAGAAAATCACAAAAATAGGTCATTTTATTATTTTAATTGAAAATTGCTACAAAATAGTTATTACATGGTTTTTAGGCTTTAATTAGTTTAATTGTTAGTTAATTTTTCAATTTTATAAAATAAGAAAGAAAACAAATTTAATATAAAAATAAATATACAAGCTGGAAAATACAAAAATACAAAAAATAAAAATAAAATACAAAATGAGTGAAAATACAAAAAAATACAAAAATAAAACAAGACAACAAAACGAAAAAAAAGGAAAGTAAATAATAATAAATAAAGAGAAGTTGAATAAAATAAATAGCTTGGGCCAAATCGGATCAATCCAAACGAATCAGACCAACCCAAGCCCAAGCCACACGCCCAAGTTTAGCCCAAACCAACCCTACCCAGTCTGCCCATTAATACACAACAAAATGACGCCGTTTGGCGTCATTAAATTCCAGCCATTGATCACCCTTAATCTAACGGTCACAGTCTGATCTCTCATAAAGTAAAACGACACCGTGTGGTGCCCGGCTAATCAAAGTCGTTCAAATTGATTCATCCAACGGCTAAAAAATAACACCAAATTAAATAAAAACAGCCCAAATATCATTAACCCTAAATTGTTCCGTCACCCTCTTCATCTTCTCCGCCTCCTCACCGGAATCTCCGTCGCCGGCAAACGCCCCTTATACCATTGACCACCAGATTAACACCTTTGGCTCCCCTTTTCTTCCTCAATCCAAATCCATCACTCTTTTCTTTCGAATATCACTCAATCTCCTCGAATACTAAATTTTGTCTCGCCAAAACCCTAACTCCGGCGAACGACACTTCATCCAAATCAACCCAAATTAACACCCCAGCACCTTCTTTCCTTCCCCTACACAACCCTTAGGGTCTTGAGTCTCAAATCTAATCGGAGCGGCTCAAATGTGGGTTTGAAGTTTCCTGGCAAGTCGGAATTTCGCAAACGGTGCCTCAAAGTTCTCCTCTTCTTTCCCTAAGGATCTTTATGCCAAGAATAGTGGTCAAACAAGCCGATTACAAGTCTAATAAAGCCTAGATAAGTTTCTGATCTTTTTTCTTCTTTTCTGATCTTTTTCTTTATTATACATGCATTTGTCTGATTTCTGCTTATCTTTTGTTTCTTTTTTCATTACCAATAATTGAACTTTGACCCTTTCGTTGGAATACCTGTTTGAGTTTATAGTAGTTGTTAACTTTAGAATTTTCATGCCAATTTGATAAGTTTCTGTTTTTTGATCGTTTAGTTGATCTTGATAATTGTTAGTCATATCAGTGTTTAATTTTGATAACTAATTAGTGGTAGTTTGATTACTTAAGTAGTTTTGGGATTAATTGATAGTTTAATAGTGCTTAGCATAATTTGGTTATAACTGTTCAGATTTCTAAT
Organism: Nicotiana glauca; assembly: GCA_026770625.1. Classification (NCBI taxonomy): domain Eukaryota; kingdom Viridiplantae; phylum Streptophyta; class Magnoliopsida; order Solanales; family Solanaceae; genus Nicotiana; species Nicotiana glauca. The sequence goes on from MU693135.1 coordinate 73,774, forward strand.
TAGTAGTTAATTAGATTTGTATGATTGCTGATTAATTTTGATAATTAGGATTATAGAATTGGATATTTAAAATCCGGTAGTTAAGGGGGTAAGGGTTAGCAATAATTGATAAAGGAAGGGATGGTATTTTGGGTATAGAAAAATAGTTTAATAGTAATACTGATACAATTTCAGGGGTAATAGGGGCATAAAAATGGATAGTTTAGTAATTTTTAAAGTGAAGTGAGGGTAAAATAGGTATTACAATAGGATGAAATCTTCTAGACAAGGGGCATTAGTATAGTTTTCCATACATAGATGTAGTTACTTGTTACAAGTTAGAAGTAAGGGGTCTAAAAGAAATAAAAAAAGGGGAATAATGAGCAAATAATAAATCTGAAATAGTACCTTAGAATTTTTCTATAAATAGGCATGCATTTTACTTGTTGAAAAAGTTTTGAGAATCTGAAAAAAATTTCCAAGCAATTTCTGCCCTCTTAGACCCAATTTCAGAATTCAAAATTTCCAAAACTCAAAAACATTAGAAAAAACCTCCAAAAACTCAAAAATAATACTGTTACATTGAAAAATTTGAGTTTAAGTTCGATTTTAGCAGTTAATTTCATACTGCTAGTCCCTGAAGTTTTCAGAAGCTCTTGGTTGTTAAATTGTCGAGTGAATTTGGTTTAATCAAGTTATTTTTGGTTCAAATTTGATACTGTGATTAACGCCTGTTCATTGCTGTTGTTGAAATCTGCTGATTGATCCTTTCATTTTTCTCCATCTCATTCTATTTTCAGGTACTCATTTATGAGATCTATTCCATGAAATGTGAATTGAAGTTAAAAGGAAGATCTATCCATGTAAATGCGAATTGAAGTTAAAAAATGAAGATGCTCTTCAGCCTTAATGCTTTATGTTGTTTCATTTATAAATTGTTATAGTTGTTCAATTAAATCTCGTTTGATGTTATAGAGATATTGAATGATATAGCAGTTATTTTAAATTATATATTTGTAATAAGGACTGTATATTTGGACTGTTTTTCTAGAATGTTTGGATTATATTTGGTATTTGATCTGTAATAATATGCTAGTAGTACTTAGAATCCATTGTAATAGTGAAGTAAATTGCTAGATCTGGAATAATTTGATTCAATATAGTAAGTAAAGAAAAATCTGGAAATATTTCGTTAATTGTATCTTGTTTAATTTTCGTTCTAGTATAGCTTTGATTGTTGGAAATTAACAAATACAAACAGTAACTTCATGTGTTTAAGCCTTCTAGCATATTGATGAAATTTCAGTAGTTCAGTTGTGAATTTATAGGTTATAGGAATTTTGAATTAATAACAATAGTTAAAATTTGTTAAAAGACGATATGTTTAGTATTAATAGAATCGTTTTAGATTTTAGTAATCCAAAGCTTTGTTCATTTTATTGTTGATTGTTGAACGCGCCTATAAGTAGTGGAAACAATGTTAATAGTTAAATAAATTGTGGACTCATCAACTCCAGAGGGTTTCGATCCCTTGTCCTCTCTTTGGTAGCCTATTGTAGTGCTATTTATTTGGG